>WITN01000366.1:0-83950 GCA_015025155.1 Lactarius quietus | reverse complement strand
ATTCAAATGTGGCTCGTATACGTAATCTAACAAACCTTCAAAGTTGGTCTAGGGGCCGACTAAGGCGTTGACTGATTCCCTATAAGAGTTAACGCGTTAACGGATTTGAGCAGCAAAATTTTGATCGTAGTTTTGTACCTAGCACTTATCCGGATTCGAGAAAACCCGCTGCGTGATTATCGTGATCTAGTATCGACACCCGATGTTTTTGATATACCCGTTTGCACTCCCCCTGGACCCCTGCCCTTTCATTTATTTAATCCCCCTGAGTCGCTGCGTTTGAGCCTTTTTCCTCGAAGAGAGAACTTAGCTTGACTGCATCGACATGCCTGGCTCTGCTGTCATTAACATTCAGACTTCCTACGGGGCAGCTTTTATTGGGATGCTTGTCAATCATATGTGAGTTCTCCCTGAACCCCCTCTTTACCAGTATTTTCGCCTGAGCTTGCGAACTTGTAGGCTCTTCGGTTTGGAAATTGTGCAGGCGTAAGCTCGCACAAACGCTTTCTACTTTTGTGTCACTCTGACTTTGTTATCTTTGTAGATGGTTATACTACTGGTAACTAATCCTTATTTCCGATCGGCAACAAACTGACCAGCCACAGGAAATATTGGAAAAGAGACAGAAAGGTATTCAAGATTTTCGTTGCGTTCTTGCTGTGCGTATTGTCCTTCGTTCCAGCCCGTCCAAGTTCAAATTTTGATGTCGTTTTAGAGGGATGGATACCGCGACTACAATCATGATCACTTATGGAGTCTACTGGTGAGGTAGCTCGCACGATGTCCTCCATGTGCTCATTATAGTAGGCACCTCGTTTTGAATTTCGGAAATGTCAAAAGCTTGCAGCAAAGTGTATCGTGAGTCACCCTACTTGAAGCAGCTAGGAGGTTTTACATCTGTACCTCAGGGCTATGAGTGTATGTAACCCTGAACCATTCTACCTCCATGGCCACTCATGCTATGTCCACCTGATGTAGTTCCTGCCCGTTTTCAGTGTACGTTTCTCATTCGGTAAATATGTCATGTACTGACTAGGGATAACTGTAGTCCATCACCAGCTCTGCCGCGCAATTGTTCGTCGTTTTCACTCTCTAATAGCCATTGTCCTGATACTTCCTAGGTATTTTGTAAGACGAGCTTATCTCTGTGAGTCTTTCTTCTGTCGGTTACACTTCAGAGCCACCATTGATGTTCTACCAGTGAGCCAAAGTATTATATGCCCGCTCATCGCGGTAAGCTATCGTAGTCGGATGACAGAAACATCTCTCAGTGTTATTTCGCAGGTTCCATTAATCCTTGGCGGCAACTGTGAGTGCTCTTATTCCCTGGGTGGTCCATCTATAATCCCCTTCGCGTAGTCTTCTGTTTTAGTGAGTTTCCTGCTTCGCCTTTACTGTCTAGAATTATTTACCACCCCTGCATGCTAGTTAACACCATAAGAGCGTATGTATACTAGTTCCTTGAATGAATCAAATGTATGAAATTTGCCGTTAGGGTCACAACAAACAAGTATCCCACCTCGACTGTATGTTTCATCTTACATCACATCCACGCATGCTGACGGCTTAATAGTTGTTGCCGTGCTTGTGGATCGGCGCAACCGTTCTAGCGGACATCGTGATCAGTGGGACGATATGCTGGACCTTATACCGCAAGAGGACCGGGTTTGCGAGGTAAGCTTTTGACTTAATGCCATAGAAGTAGGTAACATCATTCACAGCACTGATTCCATGATCTTGTCTCTGATGGTCTACACCATCAATTCGGTTTTGCTGATGAGGTGAATTCCTCGTCTACGGTGATTAATGGACCAAACTGACTTGAGCAGCGCGCTTGGTATCGCTCTGACTATCACTGTAAGAGAATTCCGTTGCATTCTTTCCCTTTTGATGATTTCTTACGCTATGGCCAGTTCGCAGTTGCACCGACGAATATGATTTGGGAGGCCTTGTACTGGGTGACGAGTAAATGTACGTTCAACACAGTGTCAGATGCCGTGATGCCTAAACAAATTGTGTCCTACAGGTTATATAAACTCTTTGCTCGCGATGTGAGGAGTCCATTCGGTTTGCGACCGCAGATCCGACTTCTGACAGGATGATCTACTTTCAGGCTGAACACTCGGGACTACATCCGGGAGCGGTCAGCCACCGATAACGACATGGCAATGATCCAATTCGAGTCAACAAGTGAGGCCTACGGCCCTCAATCCAAGCAACCACGTGTCACTGTCACTGTACACCGTTCCACCGCATCGAACTTAGCCTCTCATGGACCAAATTCGACCACAAACAAGGGCTGACTTTTGGAGATCAAAATAGGTATGTTATTACACCTGCTCACGACTCCCGTAATGATTTTTTTTCAAGGGGTGAGGGAATGGGGCGTGATATTGATTCTCATAAGGTTGATCAGGGAGATCTTCGTGTAGTGTCCCCTGTCTAAGTTAAATCCAGCACATCTATTTTTCTATTTCAATGCACTCTGTGTCTCACTCCGGGTCACCTCACAAATCCAGCCCTCAAGTGTGAAGAAAAGCACAATGTGTGTTAGATCGTAATCCCGATGCATTGACTCTTCTCAGGAAAGGTATTTTTGAATCCGACACGCGTACGATCAGGACCTTTATATATATGCTACTAGTAAGTTATACGGTAAGGTTGACGTAGTCGCGCCCGACTGTAATTCTAGTTCTTTTTCCGATACGTTCTTTATTTCCTAGCGCAAAAATCTGGAGTACACTCTACGCTGATACGCGCCGTTTGATACAAAAGGCAAGGCCGCTAAGAAATGATGCTGCAAATTGTTGACGAACGCACGTCCTCTTCCCGGTGTCTCTCCAGAAAGTTTGCACGTCTAAATAGTAGGAACTGCCTGTTAAGCCAGTGTTAGTCGGAAGTAAGGGTCTGCTGTTTGCTGCCATATTCCTCGCTTGCTTGGGAGACGTCTGGGCTGCACCACAAGGGAGTCCATGAACTATACTAACCAATTGCACAAGGGTTGGCTCCGATGTTGGCTCTGAATCATAATTTCCAGGCCGGCACATCACCGAGCAGATCCCCGACAGACTGGCATGTTCAGAACCTAATTTAACGAGCGGACTTGCACAACATGCTTGCCACCTGTTGGCAATGCCGCATTGCCTGTCTGCCCCATAAGAAGATGTGGCCCAAACAAGGCTGTTGGAGGTGGAATCAATGAGGCACTTGGTACTACATAACATCAATCCACGGACTGCATGGCCAACTCAAGGGCCAACTTGTGCTTTGCACTATCGCCAAAGATAATAATAGTTAATTATTTTTTGGAAATTGGAAATTTGGAATGGAGTCAATAGAAAGAGTAATGATGCTATATTAGGAAAGTGGTTCACTGTCCGGGGCTGGACTCTCGGACCTTGCCTCGGCCTTCGGGCGCATATGTACTTTTCTCTTGGATGAGCTCGCTTTACCATCGGGGCCCATCCACCCTAAGTTGACTACCAGTGACACTGTGAGCTTCGCCATGCACACGGCCGTACTACCTTTGCCTCTCCTTCGTTTCGCTTACATACTTCGATCTCCCCCTATCTGGCCGATCTTTAGCCGCGGTGTAGACAGCGGCTCGCAGATAGAAGCCCAGTATTATCGTAACATATAAGGTCGTGTTGACCGATGGTGTTGTCATAGCCCACTCTGATTCTTCAGCATCCTCCTGGAGTCGCTGTTCTGTTGGGATGCTTGGGGTTCGCAATTACTACTCGAACGCCCTCCTTGTTACGGTTCCCCTCGTCGGCTTCATCCTCTGGCTCATAGCTAGACTCGCTCAGAGAGCCTTCCGTAATCTTCCACCGGGTCCAAAAGGCCTTCCTCTTGTTGGTGATGTCCTTCACATCACAGATCAAGATTGGTTGGCGTCACCAAAGCGCACGGACGAATACGGTCACATTAAACTCCCAATCCCACCCAGAAACATGCTCATGTTCCTTTCAGGCGAGATGATGTATGTAAGCGCCCTTGGGCAGGGTGTCCTTGTCATCAACAGCCAACGCGTCGCCGTTGATTTACTGGAGAAGAGATCCAACATATACTCGGATCGATGTCACCTCATTTCCGCAGGAGATTTCGCAACAAGGAACCTGCCCCTATCCATGACACCTTATGGCGACCTGTGCGTCATCAACACGCTGACTTTTTCGTACGCTGATCCTTCATAGATGGCGCCGCTTCCGTCGTGTTGCCGTGGAAGGTTTCTCTAAATCGATCGTACATCGCTTTTACCCCATCCAGGGTCGCGAAGCTCTCATGTTAGCTCTCGCCCTCATAAAGAGTCCATCCGAACCAGAAAAGCCTCTCCAACGACACACATCGTCCGTCATGTTGTCCGTTAATTACCATTTTCCGCCAGTGGAGTCAGAAAATGACCCTGCTGTTGTTGCGACCACGAAGCATGTGGAGCGCATGATACACGAGATGCAGCCTGGGACGCGTCTGGTTGAATTTTTCACTTGGATGAGATATATTCCCAGTCGGTGAGTGTACCGTTGTCATCGTGGGTTATTTCTTACTTTTCCTTGCAGGTTCGCCAAGTGGAAACGGGACGCAGAGTACTGGTTCGTCCACGATTCGCTCATGTTTGAAAGCCTTCTCGCCAAAGTCGCAGACGACTTGGTAAGCTCTCGCCGTTATACACCAATTATATACGTCATATTTTCCTTTCCAACATCAGGCGAATGGAATTGATCGTCCAAGTTTCGGTGCCTCGGTGATCACAAATCAGAGTAAACATGACCTTTCACAACGCGAACAGGCTTGGCTTGTCGGTCACATGCTGTAGGTCCCACCCAATTCTACATGAATATGAGGATATCGATCGTTTGTTGTGTAGCGTCGCAGGTGGGGAAACGTCGGCTACTACGCTCTTGTGGTGGCTCCTCGCTATGGTCGCGTACCCCGAGGTTCAAAGCCGGGCCCATGCCGAGCTCGACGAAGTGGTCGGCATCGCTCGTTCACCGACCTTTGCCGATATCACCTCCCTCCCTTACATCCGCGCGATGGTCAAAGAGACGCTCCGATGGTCGCTCACCGTTCCCTTCGGCGTTCCACATACCTCGATTGCAGACGACTGGTACGAGGGCTTGTTCATTCCTAAGGGTACGGTCTGCCTCCAGAACATGCGCGTGATCAATTCAGAGCCGGAGGTGTTTGGAAGCGACGCGGCGCATTTCGATCCCGCTAGGTATCTGGACGAGAGTCGTCAGATCAAGGTGGTGGATGGCAGGGAGGAGGGACACATGGCGTTTGGGTTTGGGCGGCGGATATGCCCTGGGAGATACGTTGCGGAAGGCACGCTGGCGATCGACATTGCGACGTTGCTTTGGGCTATGCGATTCGAGCGTCCTGAGGGTGCGTGGGGTGAGTTGAACTTGCGCGCCGTTGCTGGCGGCGGCATAACTGCGTATGTCATTTCCTTCTTGCTCTTTCTTTCTTTGGGTTGGCGCTGACTAGAAGGCGCAGTCGTCCTGTGCCGTTCGAGTACAAGGCAGTCCCTCGGTTTGCAGAAGCTGAAGGTATGTTGAAGGAAGCACTGAATGTGTACGGGTGAAGGGATTTCTTGCCATGTTGTAACATAGCGACATGGGGCATTTGGCCCAATGACCAAAGTGAGTACCAACGACTGGTGCGAGGTTGAATTGGCTTGCAATCGAGAAAACTGCCGCCACTAGTTGGGTACTTACCAATCGGGTCAAGTGATCAACCTAGAGCGAGATTCGGATGCACAATATTTGATTTGACAGACAGGTGGGCGCCCCCTATAGATTTGCACATCAAGACCACTCACTGAAGGAAAGGGAGAGAGGCCAGGCACTGCATAAACTTGCCTGGCAGTGGGCCCTTTTCTGAGAGATACTAGAAAGCTGCGTACTGAGCGCTGAGCGCTGAGCATTGAAACCTTGAGGCCTGAGTGGGAGATTACCAATTCACCAACTGAGTCCTGGGCCATTCAAATTCGCCAGACTATAGTACCGACCTGAGCGTCTATTCTGACTGCTACTGCTGACAAAGGAAAAAGATGGCCAAAATGATTGCATTTCTATCACTGAAATACAGTAGCAGGTTTGAAATGGATATGCCGTAGTACTTTCCGCAGTAAGTTATGAACATACGAACACTGAGATGGGAGAAAGACCGTGAGATCTTTGTGAATTCAATCCATTTAATGGTACAGTATTACCAGCCAGACCTAAGGCCTAAGTAACATCGACAGCGCGTGTACCGAACCCGAACAGGCCAATTACTGTGTGGTTACTGTACAGTAAACAGGCACCACTGAATGGATTACAAAAAAAAAAAAAAGGGCCTAAACTTTGTCTGTTCCAGTGACTAATGCGAACCTTAAGCTTGATGCAAGCACACTTTTTTTAGCCAATTGCGCACGACAACGCACTGACAGTGACAAGCTCCAATCCGTTTAACGCGAACTTAGTTTCAACGAACCGTGACATCGCGCGATCAGAATTGGAATTCAATCCGCGGTTGAAAAGCAACAGTCCTCTGGAGGACTTCTACAGCACTGTAGGATCCGTATTACCAACGACACCAGGTATAGGAATCCCTCGGAGGGAAGATGAGGCGAATTCTCTGCGAGAAGTGGACGGGTGGACGGGGAGTCGGGGACCATTAGGGGGGACGGGTAAAAGCGGGACTGAACCCGGAGACTACCGTGAGGCACGAGGAGTGCTCGAGTGGAGGCAGTGGCAAGGCATTGAGCAAGGCCACCGACCAAGCTAAGTCGTGCGCCGGAAGCAGGTACAATTGATTCCGTGCAGATCACAGTACGTTGCAATGGAACAAGCGAAGCGATGGCCGCATTTGCACGACAGTTGTAAGCTATGTATCATCAAAAATGCCTAGGACATTTG
This sequence comes from Lactarius quietus, assembly GCA_015025155.1. NCBI lineage: Eukaryota > Fungi > Basidiomycota > Agaricomycetes > Russulales > Russulaceae > Lactarius > Lactarius quietus. The sequence goes on along the minus strand of WITN01000366.1, from coordinate 77,048 downwards.
AAATATCATCTCCAGGGCAAATCCCTTTTAATTCTTACACTTCCCATCTGCTTGAACAGTTCCTCCCCGCTCTTGATAACCCCTTCCCCGATTGACTTTACGTCTAGCCTCAGACACTGCTCAGGGATTGAAGGGTTTGTACGCCATCGACCCACTCTTCTGTCAAGACTTCTTGCTCATAGGGTTTCTGCCAATAGGCTCGGTCATACAGGTCTGCACTTGGTGACTTTGGTAGAAACCTCCATCTACACCTACATATGGGACCCCTGTCATTACGGTGCACGCCTTGACGATTGGCCTGAATGCAGTGACTGTGTGCGTGTCTACTTCTTTCTCGGAGGAAGGTGACGTACTGACAGACAGGCTTTACTCAACTAGCGGCCGTTACAGCATCGCAGGTGAGCGCGTTCCTTCCTTGCCTTCAAAGTTGACCAACCAAGACCACTTTTAGCTGCCTGTACGTTCTCCGAGGTTGCGCGTCCCGTCGTGTATTCTGATGATTATTCTTCCAGATGCAGCCTGCTTCTATGATTGGATCATATCGTCCGTTGAATCTTGGCTCTTTGTTTGAATTTTTGAGCCTCGGAACGCTGATACCAATTTCGTGTTTATTAGGCTAGACCAGGAAGTGACTTACGTAATCGTGATCCTTTTCTTGTGCTGTGTGCTTGACTGATTTTTTTTGACTTTATAGATATACCCTGCTCCGTGGAATCTTGTGAAATGCGCGTATTTATTTTGCCGCTATTACCCACTAGCCATCGCACCATTCCAAATATGGGGTTTTATCGGTGACCATGAGTACCACGTCTGCGAGGCATACTATCCCGCTCTTTATGCCTCCACTGTACCGACGGTGCGCGCACTCGTACTTCCCAGCTAATCTCTCCTCATGATTTATTTATAGATCTTATCAGCCCAATGTAAGCATGACTGGGTATACGTGCTTTGCAAGCTAACATTCACACTCGTGTCTGCTATGTATTCAGTCATTCTGATGTTGCGTACCTATGCATTCTCTGGGAGGAAAAAATGGGTTCTCGCCGTTCTTTCAATCACGCTCTTTGGTCTTTTCGGCGTTATTATTTGGGTGATGAGCAGAGAGTTAACCCGTCTGTCTCGACGACCTTTATCTCGGCGTATCACTGACACTCAAGGGAATCGTAGTGTCCCTCTTGTATATCTTGGTCAAACGCACTGGCTGTTTCGCCATTTCAGACCAACCGACTGTCAGTGCAGACGGGACCAGTATAGCACAGGCGCCCTTTGGCTATCACTTGGGAGTGCGTAGTACTCGGCGCCCATGTCTGAACATACTGACATAGCAGTTCTTTTTGCTCAGATGATCTCTGTACGACGCTACCCGTCGGTCTGCTATCACCTCGGCTGAACCAGGCTTCTCCTAGGTGCTCACCACCTTTTTTGATTGCCTCAACATGTTCATCGTGGTTCGGGTGAGTCTGATGACTGCCTTGTCCATGTGGATGCTAACCATACACGTTGTATAGCGCTGCATCCGGGAACGTGTTACCCTTGGCCCGCTAGGCCAGAGTTTTTTGAAACAAGGCAGGTCTTGATCTGCGACATGCATCGTCGGCGCGGTCTGATGATTCCGCCGGTACTTTAGGAATACTGGTTTATGTCATCATGACGATATTGAACATCTTAACGATTGGAACTTTTTTCAGGTGAGATGTCGTCGAAGGCTATCTAGACCACGATTTATTGACTAGGACTTGCTGTAGCTCAGAGGTAATGCGTAATGTCAAGGCCGTCGGTCCTTGGTTTGCGTACATTCTACCCTCCGCGCTGGTGATTAGTTTTCTCTCTTCAGCTACGTCCGCTTCGTTGATTATTGTTGCTCCACCTTCTAGTCGTGTCGGCTGTACGTACGACCCTCTCTCCAAAGTCGTTGCTGGTTCAAACTTTCTTTTGCTTTTCAGAGTGCTCATGTTGCGCCGGAAAGCATCTCCGACAGAGACAGAACTCCGTATCGAATACTCGCACATGATCAACGAAGCCGTTGAGATGATCTCCGTAGGGTGGCATACTCAAGAGACATCAGAGAGCTTCATACCATCCATCTCAACTGATGCTCAAGCTCAGCCTTGATGTGCGTGGGTCTGCCTCCGCAGCTGCACCTCGACAAGCAAACGACTCGGAACAGAGAGCCGCAGATAATTGGTGAATCGTGCTTGTGCAGCGCTATAACTGGAGGCCGTCGTACAAGACCACAAGTCTGTTGGCTGGCATCGTGTGCAGTGCTTTGCAAATTCCAGCTTCCCAGGGAGCGTAGAGCTTCAGCTGGAAGGTCAAAGGTACGACAGCCAGCCTTAATTAGAAAATAGAAATCACACTGACGTCGCAGAAGGTGCCCGAAAGCCGCAAGAATGAGCAAGGAATCAATAAATTGTTTCACGAATGTACCATAGAGCGGCCTAAAGCTCCCACCGTAGTCTATACCAGATGGGCACTAACTTGAACTTGAAAGTAGATAGTAAGAACCATAAAAAGTATAATAATTGATACTGAAACCCTTCTCGAAGATGACTGGATCCTGAAGCATTTTCTTTGCGGATGGAAAGCCTGTGACTGTACGCCGATGGATTCGTCATTATTCCAAACGGCTGGTCCTCTTGTATCAACATCTGAACGCTGGTCTGAAGGTATTGTGGCGCTTGCAAGGCCGCAGGTATTGAGGAGACAGCGTCAACTACGCTCCCGGTGGATTATAATAATCGTAATGCCCAAATTCGGTTAAATCAAATTACATCACTATAATATGTCATAAGCCCCTTTACCAATTTTGCGACAGGCCACAAATAGTCTGTCATTGTCGACTGTGTGTTCTCTTCCGTGTTTCATTGGCGCTACAATTCGCTCCATCCTGTAGTTACAAAGTACGCGTCCTCGCAGGTTTGACGTGTGTCTTGTTTTTGGCACCACTTCAAGTTCTGTCTGCCCCGCCCTTGGGGGTAGGGGAGGCTACCCATTTGAATGTCTGAACGCTTTTCCTTGTCTCTGACTCAATGAGCTCCCACACCCATCAGCAAAATAAATTCAAAATCGCAAGCACTCGGAGTCGATACAGTACTGGCGTAAATGCCTTGGCGGTGTGGCCTCGCGTTTCACGATCGTCTCGTTTCCTTGATTATCATTTGGTAGCCATGCTCCACAACATACCGCGTGGATACTGTACTTTGACTTACACCTCGGCGAGCAAACGGTGACCAGTCTATCCGAATCCGTTCATACTGTAACTCTACAATTTGACTAACATCCCCAAGACGGCGAACAATGAAGCTCCACCGAAGATGATTCGGCTAGCCTCCAGAGATATCGCTGGCGGCGGCTGGTCCCACGTTCGGTCGCCACGTGTGTGCCCCAGGCGTGTGGGGGTGGGGGTAGAGCCCATGGCGCCCCACGACCGAGTAAGCGTGAGCCCTCGATTTCGATCCGACTAAATCGACTGTCCGGGCGAGACCAGCGATGGCGAAGTGATGGCGACAAGAAAAAGCTCGGCTGCGGACGTCAAGCGGGTGTCGGTCGCGGGTCGAAAAGTGTGATTGGAGTGGACTTTGCTGTTTGGCACACTGCTGACGCGAGTTTGCGCGAGCAAAGTCGATCGCAAGCGAAGAACACGCAGAAGACACTTAGGAGATGTGTACGCACAACTAATATGGACATTGATTACTACAAGTCAAAACGGAATATCCACATCATCGTTGTTCACATGAAGAAAAGAATCTGTAATGTAGGTCATTATGAATGTGTCTTGGTCGACCATAACCCCTATGTATCCTTAGCTAAGAGCTACCACTGAAGAAAATAATAATAAACATAACGTTACATCTTCGCAACGAGAGTAGTCAGATGTTGAAAAGCATCGTACGACGCTTGATCATGAGCGGTGTCGTGCCAAGCGGTTAATGGCCTCGCATCCCGCTCATTCTCTTCTTTGACACCATACCGCCAATGGGGACCAATAACCCCCATCCAATACACTGTCGAGATTGCAGGCCCGCTGATAGTTCCGCTGAAGGAAGCAACTGTCTGACGATTTATCTCCGTTTCTAACAAGGGGACACCAGCCCGCCAGTCCGGGCTATCCATGATCGCAACGATGAGAACAGCGCGTATTTGCACACTAGGGGTCTTGATCATAGTAGAGACCTCGAGCATCAAATAAGGGGTGTGATGGCTGTCCTCAGCAATGCATCTCACAGGCGTAGTGATATAGCGTTGGGAAGAGGGGAACAAGGTGATCACGGCCGACATCCATGGCCCGTACCACGTAGCTACATTCCGCGGAGGGTTTGTGGTGAGACGTTGCAGAAGATCGCAAGTAGGGGCATCGAACATTATAGCTGTTTGTGGGTTTTAGGCAGTGTTCCCCCATCATTACGCAATGTCACATGACCTGAACTTAAACCCGAAATGGCTAAAACTTCACATTTGTGGCTCGATTCCCTGCTTGTGAGCGCCAATCCATCAAATACAACTCCCCTTCGTAATCCACCCTTACATCCATGTCGCAATCCTGACTTTACTAATAATGCCCACGACCCCGCTCATTACCCGCTGTAACAACGGGACGATGACAAAGGCTACAACTGTGCCCACGAAGATGTGATGACACGTTGGACGGGTTGTGGCGGGTTTTGTGGGTTACCAGTACCCGTGCAGGTATGGGTTATCGTTGAGGGACAGGGATGAGACAATGCGACACATGACTCAAATGCATTCTATCCAAACTCAAAAAAATTGCGCTAAGAGACACAGCAAAAACCAGTCGGTGTAAAAAAAACGCGTCACGTAAAACAGCAACAAAAGAACCAATATAGGTCGACTTTGTCGACACCAACCTTGCTTGAATGAGAATGGATGTCGAACACCAACGAGAATACAGAGGACTGCCAGAACCCCACAACCGCATTTTTTTTTACAGGAGATGTCACATCGATCACAAATCGTGTGCTTAACGCAGACATGGACGAGATTACAAATCTGTCCGTCAATGAATATGAAGAAAATGAATGTACGAATATGAAAGGGAATCGTTCGAAGAGAATAGCGTGATGTAAAACAGAGAGAATGCATAATGTATATTACGGAGGTTGACAGTTATTAAAGCTTAAAGACATGCTCTGTTTCTTTGTACTGTAGTGTACTGTGTACGAAAGGGGTCGTGCCAGTACTCTAAACATTTACCATAACCTTCAATGGCGTGATCGTGATGGACGAGCAGTTAAATGAGGCTCAGAAATGACATGGTTCGTGTCCTTTGATCTCTTCGGTGGATCGTGAGTATCATTCAGAAAGTTGTAGGTGTATATGTCTTCACAGTATGATGAGCAACCAGCAAGCACCAGAAAAGGAATTTATAGCTTGGTATTAAATGCATACAAAGCCCTTTATAAGTACGACAGTACTGACGGTACTGTGGTACTTATAAAGGCAGCCTTTGACTGAGAGATGAAGACGAATTGCCAGCGAATGACGAGTAACCAGTCTCTGTTTAGTATTGTATGTTCATGTATGGCAGAGTGTACGTTTGACACGAATTTCGCCGTGGGATAAGACCTTGCTCAAGCATGCTCAAGCAAGGTGATTCAGTAAAAAAAAAGTAAAGGTCATCTTGTCCGTGAGAGAGTAGCGCGTCGATAAAAGAGGATGTAGGCACAGCGATCGTCGCTGCGTTCTGTACCGTTACCATTACCGCTTCCAAATACTTCTTCGTGCCTTCACGGTACCGCGCTCACCGACCGTCTCGTCGTCAATGTGCAGCCACACTTCAGCCCCCGCCAGCGGACTCGCCGTGGTGGTAAAGTACACCATAGAGTGTAAAGCGAGCAGGGCGCCGACAGGCTGGCGCCATTATGTCGAAACAGAGAACGTCAGTAGACATGCTCCAGAAGAACCAGGAGGAAAAGATGGGGTGCACCGAATGGTATCTCGAGCTCCGGGGAGAACCGCACAGGCTTGCCGATCTTCACTACGCTACGCGCGGCCATGTCGTAGAGGAAGTGTTTAAGACGCCGGACGAGAACAGGCAGCAGCGCTTCGATAAGGACTTTCTGGGTCGCTTCGCTCAAGCCGGAAGACCAAGTTGCACGGGTTGAGGTTCCGAGATATGTGAGAATGCATCCTGATTAGTATGTACCAAGTCACGCTGGAATGACAATTAGAAATTCGTAAAAGGAACCCAGGGAGAGATAACATACCTGGACGACCGCCAGCCACCGATGACGACGGAGTCGTGTTGCAACACTGCATTCGCAAAGCACATATTCCCGCTATTCACGAGCCCGTGTGCGCGCAAATGTGGAAAGCGGAATATCGGGAGGGGGCGGTACCATCGAGAAGGGCTATTAGCTCAGCGCGACGCGCAGGGGGGACACAGGCCGGAGGTGGAGAAGCTGGGATGGAAAAGCCCACGACGGAAGAAGTAGGAAGAGATGACTTGATGGTAGAGGACTACGCTTGAGGCCGGACGAAGTAAAGATGCCCAAGACATCTTGAGAATCAGTGGCGCGGATCCTGGACCCGGCACAGTAGAGGTGAGCGCAGCCGAAGGAGAGGCTATTAGGAGAGGGATAAGGGGCCCCGCAGCAGAGTCGTAAAACTTCACCGAAAGAGTTACGTCTGATTTGACGAGAACCGCGGCATTCATCAAGGTTTCACTGACCTCAGGACCAAGTTTGGTCTGTGAGGGGGCTGTACCGGCGGCAGACAGACGTATTCAAAGAGAGTGGAGAGGTGGGGACTGGTAGGGTGTCTGACACGTTCGAAGTTTCCATCCTGCAGGAGGACACGCTCTTAGGGTCATGTTGAGGAGATTCCGTGGAATCGAAAGTTAGCTCTGGTGGCAGTGCTTGTGTTGATGAAGAGTCAGAAATGATAGCGACAGTGAACGATGGCACAGGATCAGCGGTAACTGGCGTCAGAGATTCAGGGGGAGTGGGAAGCTGCAGAGCCTTCTCTACAAGAGGATTAGCTACTGTAGAGAGTATTATGGCACATTCCAATTGGCGACGTTGAAGAGTGTGGCCAAGCAAGACTTGAGAGAGCAAAAATGAAGTGTCGTACCCGTGGAACCCGGGTACGTTTTTCGTACGGGTTGAAAATGGCTACCCTGACCAGTACCCGGCAAACCCGTACCCGCTATACTAGCACTTACATGTGAACTAATTTTCTCACAGTTCATATCCGCGAGCCCATCGCAACATCCTCGATTGGGACTCCATTCTCAGGCTAGTGACCCCATCCTTCAAGAACGCGATAGGCGCCATCCAGGATTGACCGCTTCACGTATGTTTTCCCTTTGACCCACTGCGTTTTCATGATAGATCCCACTGTCTGACACTTAAACACCTTAGGGATAAGGCTTCAGAGCGCACTCTCACAACTGCAATTTCAAGGATTAGGCAGAGATGACGGCCGAGAGCTTCGCCACGTTTTGCAGTGGTCAACGCTACTACATCTATGCCGGTGTCGGAAATGGCGAAGACTGGTTGTAAGTGACGTTGCTTACATGGCATCTCAGGCTTTCAATTTCTTTGTTTTGATTAAAGAATTCTGGCTACCAGATTGCGGAAATCTCTTGACTGAGGGTGCAACAAGCGTTGCGCTTTCGGAATGCAGTTCCAAATTCTCGTGAGAAGTCAGTACTCCTTCCCGATTCGGTACTGCGCGTAAGAGACTATGAATCACGTGTGCTTTCCCACAATAGACTGGGGCCGCTACAATCGTTCCCAACGTCGACAACTGGTATTACCTGGGATATTTCAAGTAAGTATGGACGGTTTCCTCTTTTGTTCGGAAGCAGCCCTGTGACAGATCTGCGCTTTCGAAAACGGCGATTCGAGAAGCAGGAGTACTCTAAGCACGCCAAAATTCGTTATGGAGGGTCGAAATAATAACAGCGTTGAAAATTGCATCGATGCATGCCAGCAATCTGCCTACGGAATAGCAGGTGTAGAGTTCGGACAAGAGTGCTGTATGTCGTCTCTTCAATCAACTTTCTTTTTCTGACTGAACTTCGCTCTCCAAAGACTGTGGTATTGGTATCGATCGCGGCGGTATGACGATATCATCAAGCGAGTGCATGCTGGCTTGCTCAGGTGACAGCTCTGAGGTCTGCGGTGGACCTAACAGACTCGCCATTTACTACACCGTTGCATGTGCGAGTGGAAGAGTGTGTGGATGTCGCCCAACTTTGAAGAGCATGTAATCGTATCGTGTCCTACAACCCATCGCCGTGGATCAGCCAGACTGTGTTAAACTTATGCTGAATCAATCGTCTGCTGGCTTACCTCGGCTTTCCCCTTACCTGGCGCCTCCTACTTTATAACGTCGCGATATCATTCTCCATACAAGTAAGGATCGACGACCTCGACACCTGCTAGTAGTTTGAAGGAGTACCGTACTGCAGTTGAATAAATACAGTAAGTTAGATCGAGCTTAGCTTTGAGTCGTAACGACCATATCCTTGAATGTAAGTGTATTCCTGCACTAAGTTACGTCCGTACCTGGGTCAGAATTCCGAGTAAGAAACACGCCGAATCACTAAGAAATCGTAACATATCAAGAAAGTACTTGTTCTTTTCATGCTGTACGGTCGTCTCGTAAATATGACAGAGGGATAATGGCAATAGAGAGCGCAACTGGTACACAGGACATACTCTTATTCGTTGTTGACTTCGTCGGAATCGCGGTCGGAATTGGCTGCTTCATCGAGATCCGTGAGTACTATACTCCGGGTCGGTTGAACGCCAGAGTCAGCCGCCGCACGGCTGCGTTGCACAGGTGCGAGTATCCTTCGGCGAGCCTGGCAAGGGTTCCAGCATGAATGTTAGCACGGTTTATTAATGCCTTGTATAGATAGATCTAACCCACATTAATCATCCAGTTAGAAAGTTGACTCATGGACAAGCCAGTAGCGGCACAGAGTTGCTTCTTCTCGTCTTCGGTGGGGTAAGGGTGATCGGAGTGACGATGTAACCAATCTTTCAAGAGATCGGTGGTTGGTTTAGGTATCTTCCCACGCTTTCTTGGAGGGCGTTCGACAACTAGTACTGTTGATGATGTCGGCGACGCTGGCACTTGTGAGGCTGACGGCGGATGTGGCACTGCGGCGTTGATAGAAGTGTGACCACGAACAACAATAGGAGATGAAAGGATCCTTTCTTCCTCTGACAAAGCGTAGAATGTTCTACCCTCCCCTTGCGGCGCTGCATCCCCTAACCCAGACATCTGGACTTGATTACTGTAGTGGGGGGAAATGTGAAATGCTACTGTACGACAGACTGTCGTCGTCGTATCTTTAAAGGTGTGTGTTCGTACTAGGTGGGTGCAAAACGCACACCGTTTCTGTCGTGACATATGCTCCGCTCGGAGATTAACATCAGCTTCTTCCCAAAAAAAGGGGGTCTGTATTGTCAGGCGCCGCAGTACTGGTCTCTCTTCATACCCTGACATACAGCACAGAACTGTTATCCGAGCCATTCCAAGGAATGATGGGACTGTCCTCGGATTCCTCATCAGTTGACCTCGGTTTGTGAGCCTGTACGTAAGATGCTATGATAGTACGACAGTGGCTGCAATCGGCACTACTGTCAACACAGCCACGCTGCTCGCGCCGAGCTCAAAAAATCCGGTTTCGATACCCCGGCGGATCAGCGTACTGAAGTCAGGTATGGAATCCTGCCATGGGATGCACCATTGAGGCGTAGAAGATGTCGGCAATCCTGAGCTTCCCGAAGTGCGACTTTCGCACTTACTACATAGATGTTCCACAGCCACTGGCAGCCACATCCTACAGTACAGTAAGGAACACGACAAGGGGTTGATCGCAGAAAGTACAGTAGTTGACAAGGTTACCAGGGTCAACGAATGGGTGCAAAACGCCCGTCGTTTTTGGTATACAGGGTGTACGAGAGATCTCAGCGCTCCAAGATCAGTTATATAAACTCCCAAACCAAAAAATAAAATTCAGATACTCGTGGATCACGCGATCACGTCAGTGTCTCACTTTGGAGCTGTGACTCCTCACCAAAACGCCAGAGAGACTAAAATCGTATCAGAGGTCACGTCAAGCGGCGTCCCACGAGTTTCGCTCCAGCCTCGCGTACGCCAGAGTTATCGTTTCAAGTCCAATGATGTCATAGTCCGTTGACCGTGGATGCCGTGTTGACCTCGTCGGTTTCAAGTCCGTACGTTAGGATGTGGACGAGCGGTGTCTGAAATTGGCAGTCCTGGCAACACAGCCACGTTTTGATCTTAAAACCATAAGGGTGCTAGTCGCTAAGCGGTAAGCGCTGAGAATTCGGCGGCGATCTGATGCCGGTGGGGGAGTGGTCACGTGTAGGGCACATCTGCGAAGAGAAATTGAAAGACAACCAAGAGTTTTGGTCGATACGAACCCTTCGTATAATGCACACGGCCCAGCCCAATGGTCCTATTCCTTCATCCACGCCAATTTCCCAACTCTGACCGCTCTTCCTCTTCCTTGCCATCGTCTACTCCTTCAACACAGTCCCCGCTCGATACATCTTCACCTGGGAGCACTTCTTCCGATCCCCAATCTCTTAGGTGTGTGCACCGGCGTTCTGGGCGGCTTGTTGGACACCGTGACGATCATCCCATATAGCACCGACACCAACACAAGCACACCGACGAACACCAATGATTCTTCCTCATCCACCCCGACATCCACCACTCCCACTCCCACAACCAACCTTGTCACCAACACCCTCTCGACTTCATCGTCATCCCCTCTTCCCTCTCCCTCTCCCTCCTCTTCCCTCATCCCTTCCCCGACATCAACTCCACCGCCCACCTCTTCTTCCTCAACCTCAACATCTGTATCCTCGAAGTCCTCGAGTAGTTCCATCCTCCTAACTACTTTTGTTTCGGACATCAATGGGGTTCCCACAACGGCAAGTCTTTCTCTCACCCTTTTCCTTATCTAGTCATCGTCGTCATGCGGTCATTGGCCGAAGACGCCCCCTAAATCCACTGATACATGAGAAGCTCAACATTTGTACCTTAGATTGTAACCCCCGTCGTCACGGCGTTAAGTGGTTCCACCTCTTCCAGGCCTTCCTCACGGCCCGCCATCATCGCTGGATCCACAATCGGCGCCCTCGTTCTGTTCTGCATCGGTCTCTCAGCCATCTTCATAATGCGCCGACGCGCGCGACGCCAGCGCTACTGGGCGCTCTCGCGCAAGCGGCTGCCCTCCCGCTCGACTTTCCTCGCCGGGGAGAGCATGGACATGCCGCATTCGACTTCACCGCAACCGACCTCGCCCTCAGCCTACTCCTACGCCGACAACATCGACCCTTTCGCGACGCAAGCCTCACGACCCCCCACTGGCAGAAGCGGTGGTAGCGGCAGCCCGCCGCCGTCGTCCTACCCATATGCCGCATATTCATATTCGCAGCGGCCGGACTCGCCGTCACATTCGCCGGTGCCGTCGTCCCCGCCTCGCCTGTTCCGCGCGCGCGCGTCAGAGTCCGGTTCCATCTTCCACGAGAGCGTATGGCCGCCCCCATCCGCCGCATCGCAACTGACAGACCCGCTCACCTCGCCGTCGCACGCGGTCGATCTCGGCAGCATCGTCAACGACGTCATGGGTCCCACCACCTCCGACGAGAGCGGTGGTGATAGGAGTGGCCGAAGCCGCGGCCTTGCGCGCGAGTGGTCGGGCACGTCGGAAATGGGTCCGCTGTTGGCTTCGTCTTCGGCGGGAGACCATGACCGGAACGGGACGCTGTGCCCGCTCTTGCACTTACGAACCCGGATCCGCATTCGCCCCTGAGTCCGTTGCAGCAGCCCGAGACACCGCCTCGGCCTCCGCAGTGGCTGAGTCGCTCGCCAAATCCATCACCGAAGAATTCGCCTATACAACGGCCGCATGCGTTATGATATAATATACCTTCTTTTCTCTTTCGACGACGTACAGTAGTAGTATTTGTCACGGACAGAACGACAGCCTTACGCATTTCTCTCTCCTTGCCTTCTGGGTCATTGTTACGTGCTTCACTTGTTAAACATGACGACAACCTACGTACTGCACGGACTGTAGCCTACTTGTTAGAGCCTGTAACTTCAACCAGTGATCGGACGCGTGGGAATTCATCTATCTATCTTCGGCCGATTGCCTTCTTTGTTCCGATCACTTCCGATTGGAGCCAATCCTGTTCAAGTCGATGGATGCAGATCCATTCCTTTGAGTGTATATAAGTCCACTTGCACATCCTCACTAGCATCATCACTTTTTCCTTTTGCCCGCTTGGCCCATCCTCCACTCACATTATTTACTTCACGACTGCTGTACTCCCCTCAATATGATCTATCGCGGCCATCAGCGCCGCCGCGACAGCCATCATACGGTGTACCCCACGAAAGGACTTGATGACTTTTAATTGGTTCAGCGAGCTTGTCAGCACATTTCCGCCTGGGGACGCGGGATAAAAAATGAGCCGTGCTTCCAAGCCATACGACTATGAAACCAATGTGTTGTCTAATATGCCCGACTACAGTATGCGGCACTGCTCCGAATTCCGAATTCCCAAACATATAAAACGATGGGCCCACCGCTCTCTGACTCATACGCGACAGTAGACGCTCCTCTTCTTCTCAACTATCTGATAAGCCCTCCTCCGCCTCTGCCACCATGTCCATCCAAAAGAAAGGAGTTACAGACAGCGTTCGGTGTGTGGCCTCAGTCTGACTCGCTCGTCTCATTCTGACTTTTACCATTTCGCGCAGACACTTCACACCAGCATGGTTCGCAGTCAACATGGGTACGTTCCTGCGTTTCTCGTAGCTCTCGTGCTGCAATGTCGCTGTGCTGCCTTGCGCCATTGATTCGCAATTTTGCCAAGAATATCCGCCGACTTAAACCGACCTGACTTGCCAATTTTTTTTAACCTATGCAGGCACCGGCGTCATTTCACTGCTGTTCAGCGTGTTTCCGTACTGGACCGGGAGCCACGCGATGCGTGGGTTCAGCGCGACATTTTTCTTCCTCAACCTGATACTCTTCGTGCTCTTCTGCGCCGCGAGCGTGGCGCGCTACTGGCGCTTTCCCAGTGTGTGGAATGCTATGCTACGGCATCCGGTGCAGAGTCTCTACCTCGGCACGTTCCCCATGGGTGCGCTCACGCTTATTGGCGTCGCAACGACCGTCATGCATGGGCAGTACGGCTTTGGTGGACGCGGGTTCCTTTACACGCTCTGGGCATTCTGGTGGGTCGATATTGCAGTGTCCGCACTGTGCTGCTGGGGCATCATATACGTCATGTGAGTGTGCAGAAGTCCACAAGTACGTTTATTCCTCACCGAAAATACAGGATCACGAAGCAGCAACACGCGCTCCGCGATATGACGGCGCTGTGGCTGCTCCCCGTCATCACACTCGTCGTTGCGTCCTCGGGTGGCGGCGAGCTGGCACAGGCGCTGACTGCGCACACCACGACGGGCGCGCTCACGACGCTCGCGAGTGCGGCATGCACACTGTCAGTGGGGCTCGCACTTGCAAGCGCGATCCTGGTGTATACCTATACCGGCTGATCGTGTACGGGTTCCCGACGGCAGCCCAGGCGTGTTGTCGACGTGCGTCCCGCTAGGACCAATGGGCCAGTCGGGCGTTGCAGCGCTGCTGCTCGGCGAAGGGCGCGCGCGCTGCTACCTGTCGCGGGTAGCCATTCGCCGTTCCTCAGCAGCGCACACGCAGGCGAGTGCGTGTACGCCGCATGCGTATGCGCCGCTCTTGCGCTGTGGGCACTCGCGACGGTGTGGCTCGGGTATGCGCTGCTCGGTATACAGTACAACGTACGTCGTACGGGCGTCCCACCATTCCAGCTCGCGTACTGGGGCCTGATATTCCCGAATGTGCGTGGGGTACTCCCGTTTCTTGCCCGACGAACCGTGTGCTGACATGATGTCGTTTCATACACTCAAACAGGGCGTATACGCGAACCTGACGATCACGCTGTCCCAAGTGCTCGATGCGTCGTTCTTCCGCGTCTGGGGCGCAATATATGCCGTGTTGACGCTGCTGCTGTGGAGCACCGTCTTTTACAAGACGGCTGTACTGGTGCCCAATGGACGGATATTCGACGCTCCTCGTTTGCAGGAGGAGGCTGATGCGGCGGCCATGGCATCTGCGTCCTCCCAGACTATCCGTACGGACCAGCTGCAGGAAGGGGAAGGGGAAGTGGTGCCGACACGGCCTGTGCCGTGCCTACGTAGGCGATGATCTACCGCAGGAAAAACGACAGCGTCGATCTGCTGATCGCATCTGCCGTATATGATGCTCACCAACGTGTGGTGGATTTACGTACAATTACGTATAGAAATAGATGATAATGCGATAGAGAATTTTCAGCCGTTCGAGGCGAGCTCGATCATAACGGCGATGAGGAACCCCGCATTCCGCGTGTTCGTTCATTCACATGCAGTCCCCACGCAAAGCACAGTGCAACGGTTGCATCGATACCATGGGAGAGGAAACAGCGCTGACATTCATTCATTCAAAAAACTCGTGGAATGGGATCATGAGAGAACCGGCCATGATGCAAAAGAACTATAAACAGCAGAAAAAAGTCGTCATCGTGTACGTTTCGTTTGACATCAAAAAGGAGGGAGTCGCGGGATGGACGGATGGATGATACTAAGGGGGAACGCGTTAAAAATATAATGGAAATGATGACGAGTGGTGAGGGTTTGTAAAAAACGAGAGGAAAGGGGGAAAAATGCAAAGAAAAAAAAATCAAGTCAGTCGGTCAGTCGTTGGTCCACTCGGCCCACAAACGTCTATGCCAGCAACGATAAAGAGCCAGTGTAGAGTGGAAAGGACCTAAAAAAAAAGTTTAAAAAAAAAAATTCCCATAGTTTTTTCTCGCCGTTCATCATCAATCATCGAGGAATCGAGTCATAGCTAGGCGGAATCTCATGCGGGCTACTCGGCGGAATCGTCGTATCCGGTAACTGTCCACCATCCGTATGCTGAATGACCTCTTCCTCCTCAGGGGCACTCGCGAGTCCAAGCCCACCGCTCTGTCCACGCTGCCGCGCCGCCTCGCGTTCCTTAGTCGACATCGGGCGGTACGGCTGCGGTACAGGCATGCCTACGACGGCAGGATGCTGCTGCTGCTGGTGATGCTGTTGCGAGCTATCAGGGTAGACCGATGCGCTATCGCTGGACGTAGGCGCATAGTGCGAGCCTGAAGTTACTGTCGCTGCGCCTGCGCTGCCGGCTCGTAAGAGCGCCTGGGTGTCGTGGTACTGCCGCATACTTCCGCCTCCACTCGAACTGGGCGGACCGCTCGAGTGGTGCGGGGACCCTGCACCTACAGCACCTGCACCTGCGACTGCTGCTCCGGCGGCGGCGAGACCACCACCACCGCCGGGCTCGTAGTGGTATGGCGTCACTTCGGCGCCTGCGAGATCTGTAGCGCCTCCGTGCCGTACTACGCGGTCCGGATCGAAGTTACCGTCGAAATCGTCGCGTCGGCTGCGGTTCCGACGCCAGCAGAATAAACCGATGAGTAGGATGGCTACTAGACCGGCTATGCCGCCTGCGATGCCGCCGACGATCGCCCCTGTGTTGCTGCTGCTGCTATTGCTGCTGGAACCGGCTGTCACGGATGGGGTGACGATTAGGGTGGACTGGATGGTGGTGGTGACTACTTGGCCATTGGATCCGGTCGTACTGAGTGAGAGTTAACAGGGGGTGAGGGAAACGTGTAAAAACGTGCGGACGTACACGAGGACAGATGTAAAAATCGAAGTCGATGTGCTCGAGAGGGTCGAGGTCGTCGAATGCTCTGTGGTCCCTGTATTGTTGTTCTCGACCGATGACGAAGAGGAGGTGCCTTGTTGTGGGGTCGTTGACGGGGTGGGCGCCGCCGGAGTTGGAGTAGTCGAGGGTGTGGTGGATTGGACAGGGGTGGGTGTCGGAGTGGGGGTGGGTGTTGGTGTAGGGGTTGGTGTTGGTGTTGGGGTCGGAGTGGGAGTAGTGCTGGGTGTTGTGGTAGGACTCGAAGGGGGGGTGGAAACTAGAAAATCAAAGAAAAGGTGGTCAGCGGTCGTTCGAGAAACTCAGTAGATAGAGGACCAGATCTAGAAGAAGAGGATGAAGGTGGAGTAGTAGAAGAAACAGGTACTGTAGATGGTGAGGAAGAGGGCTGTGAGGACGATGAAGAAGAGGAAGAAGAAGAAGGTGGAGTAGATGAAGCACCTGGCGTTGAAGTGGGAGATGTTACAGTCCCCCCACCCGAGGACGGGGCAGAGGACATGATGACACGGAAAGAAAGAAAGAAAGTGGAGAGAATATGGGGATGACGGGAGTGGGGAGAGCGTAAAAGGAGTGCCAAAGGGAGCAAAGTCCGGTGGCAAAAGAGGGCTGGGGAGGAAAAGGAAAGGGCAGGTGTCGGAAGAGCGGTAAAGCTCAAGGAGGAGGTCAAGTTACGTCCATGTGGAATATCAAACTAAACGACTCATAGGCGACCGGAAGGGGTAGCCGTGCACAGAAAGGGAAAGGATACTCACCGCTCGACATCAGCGCACAGAGGTGGCGGTGGTGGTCAACAAGCAAGAGTGAGACGTGTTGTCCCTCACACAACTGCCACACGTGCCAACGCACTCTAATTCAAATACATCTCCGTCGACGGCCAATTCTCTCCATCTCTCTTGTTTTCTTCGTATTGTGGGGTGTATAAAACTTGCATTGGCCACTGAGCACCACTCCACTCGTCATCCTTATCACATCCATCTGTCAAATGCATGACGTGGACACCTCGAGGCGAACATTGCGCCAACTCGCACCAAGACTCGCACACCCCATTATCTGTAGCGGGTTATATTGCCCGCAAAGACTGTTCCATCGTGTCCGCGTGACCGACTGGGATCGCCTTGACGTGCCTCAGGCCATCAGTCTTAATTTTTCGGCTCACCGGCATCCCCCGTTAAGGTATTGGCCAGCTCCGCAGCCGCACGCTCCCGATGTATAGGAGGCTCCCATCGATTGGAGAACCAACAAATTCACCTAGTTTTGACTTTCCTTGGCGGTCTTGAATGTGTGGAAAACCAACAACAGCTCACACACGTGAAATATCTGCCCCTTTTGTGAACGACTGGCGCGCTACAGCCATCCGATCCTAGTGCATTCTTTGTTGTGCTGAGTGAGACAGGCCACGACTCACCCACGCTCCAGTCTAAGGAATATTATTCCGACGTTACGCCACAGGGCACAAGCGCACGCCACGTCTCACCACACGGTTCTCCACCGCCGCATGTTCAATGATTAGTGCTTCTTCCGACGAGCGCGCCGCATGCCTTTCCCTTCAAGGCCTCTGGCTCTCGCTAGCCGCTGTCTGGCCCCTCATCTCGTCTCAAGACGAGGTCGAGGCGAGGCAGCACCGCCGGTCCTGGCCGGTCTGACCGAGTGCGGCGTATCATTATCGCTATCAATGCATCATGGCCGGCGCCCCTGGCGGCCGACTTATCTGTGCAGGGGTGAACCATGAACCTACAGTAACCGCATTAGAGAGCTTATCGACACCGACCTGAGCGCCATCAATCGTGTGAGAAATGGCGCGCGAACCTGATTAGTGGATACGGTAGCACGCCCTGGGGAAATGCGGGGAAATGCGCGATGACCATACGAATATGTAAACACCATTGCTGTAAACGCCCCTTACTTCGGGTCGCACGTATATTACATCGGCGCCATTTACCGCATGCCTTCTTCGCGCTATGATAAAACGTGAATGGAATTTGGATGCACTGTATGTGTGCGCCCGCCCACGCCTTCAGTTGCTGATTGTCCCCATATGCTTCTCAGTGGACCGACCAAAGCCATCCATTCGGCACCCACCGCTTGCTTCCACTTCTTCCCTTCCATTCAATTGGTGGCTTGGAGCCTACTTTCGGAGAGAACCCGACCCTAGCAATTTTTCTTCAGGACGAGGGTCGTATTTAGATCCCGACGGTAACGATGGAGCGATCGCGACTCCACTGCTCCGCACAACGACTCGGATGCGCAGATCTGGCTTGGCATGCGGCAGCGGCAGCGGCATTGGGATTGCGGAACCTTCCCTTCGTTGGTCTTCGTCGGGCGTATTCTGCACCCGGGCCATGTCACCCACCCGTCACGGTCTTCCATGATTATTCTCGGCGTATCACACAAACACGTCTGGCTCTATCATACCACCGTCATGATCTACCACCGCTAAGATAAGAAACGGGGCGGTGGTAGGGAGGAGGAGGATGTCAGTGTCCCCCCGGAATTGAGATGATCCCGGAGTGTCGGTGAATGTGATTGATCTCATCGGTTTCAGAGCGGGAATTGCGGATATATTCATGGACAAATTCTCAGCCCCTGCCATGCCATGCCAGACCTGACTCGGTCTCGGAGTCTCGGACAAAAACTGACAGTAACCACAACACTTGCCATAACGGTGGTCGGGTTTATTCTCGTTCTATCTTTCTTTTCAAGGCTGCAAGAACGAAGACACGCAGTCACCCATTTGTGCGCCAACTGGGGATACCGTCTTGCGCTCCGGGTCTTGGGGCATCTCTCCGCGAGACGCGTGGGCCTGAGCGCCCCGTGCGTGTTGCGGCGCGCGACGCGACTCGACGGCGGACCCGTGTTGACCCTCACACTCAGTCGCGCCAGAGCCCACGATATGGAGGTGCATATCCTGCGTTGCGCCTCACGGACGTAACGCGCTGCTCACATGTACACAGATGTTTTTAGATAGCTTTTTTGGACGTGCCTTTCCCTTGCCCGATTCTATTACTCGCTAAAGCTCGCTTTTGAGCATACATTATTATTTTCTTTTTGGTCAGGGTGATGATGATGTGGGGCGATCAACCGAGGAAGTTGAACACGAAAAAGTGTAGCACTACAGAACCTACGACGAAATCTGCGAAGGCCCTACAGAGCGTGTGTAAGGAACATCGTCATGAGTGTTTTTCAGTAATTTACACACCTCTCTGGTGATACATCTTTGAACAAAGTGCGGTTCGCTGAGTTCACTTGAGAGCGCAGCGATGCCGTGAGCACGAATTGGCCAACCGTGCTCGCGAACCTGTCCGCAACGGCTTTCAGCATTTGCTCGTACAGCTCTGAGGAGTTACCTCGTACGTACCCCGCGAGGAAGGCGTTGAAGGGAAAGCTAGTGACGAGGACGCAGTATACGAACTGGATGACGCCGGAGAGGATGAGGAAGACGAGGAAGGCGTCGATGAATTTCAGGCGGGAGGTTGTGTTGTCGAGGTATGCGGTCCAGAGAGACCGTAGCGCGACTGGGGATAGCGAGGACGATGGGGCCGGTTTAGTGCTCGAAGGAGTGTGTTTGGCGGTCTTCGACGTTGACTTGGTTCCAGCCATGTTCAGTTGCAGTAGGTTAGCGATAACGATGACGACGTGTCCACACACTGTCCACACGATCTTTTCGGAACGGCCCGCGGCAAGGTAGGCATCCTGTACTAATATCCCTGATGCTGTACTATCCCTGTTGCGTCGTCATGAACCGCCGTCTCGCATCTTGTACACGGCCATGCAACAGGGCTCCAGGCCGCACACGTTGCGCGATTAACTGCAAGGTCTTGGGGTAGCACCCCAGTCGTGTCCCGTCGTTCGTAACATCCACGTCCGAGCCGACATATAAGCGATTATCTCTCCCACCCGGCGCGCCCAAGGTCATCGCGGCATGACTACCAGAAGCGTCTGCTCGGCCATCTCGATGAGTAAAATAAAAGGTACTTTCTCACTCTCTTGCGGAGAACTGAAGAGGCACCGAGCTCGGAGGCGACGTTACCCAGATGGTCACGGCCCCACACGAGGGCCAGACGTTCGCGCTTTGCGCTCAACAACAGTTTCTTCCTGCATTCCAACAACTCGCAATGACATACTAAGGACACGCCTCTTCAGAAAGCATCCACGCACCCCGCCCATAACCACCAAGCCGCGTTGACTGACAAGTAGCTCAACCCCATCGGAGCGCACGGAGTACCTGTTCTTCTCTGTGAGCGTGCATGAGCACGCGTTCGGGGCATAGAAACGGGCAGAGGTGTTTTAGGGTGCGATTTCCCGAGCGCCTATGTTATCTTTCTGCTCATTGTTCGTTCGAGCGAAGGGGGCACAATACAACTCTAATGACCCATGATGATGAGCAACGAGGCTAATATCGCCCAAAGCCGGTTCGAAAAGCGGCAGTGAAGGACGTTTTTGTTCGCGGCTAAGCCAACCTAACAACGAAACATCTCGACGCACCGAATAAGCCTATTACTTCCCTTATCTCGAGAACCTCGGGGACGTGACACTTTGCTGCTTTATTGTGGTCACAGTGACCTGCGGATGGATCATTGATGCACAAATATCCAGTCCTGCGTGATACCGCCATCAATTGACTCGGAAGCTCTGGATACCTGTTACTCACGATGCTTGCATAAAGGGTTCATTCTTGCTTCACTTCCCAAGGCCGCCTCTAGGTTAAGTTACGAGTACATGATCTTTTAAGCACCACCCACAAGCGCAGCCCACTTTGACCCCTGCTCCGACGCAAGTAGACTGGTGACCGTCTGTATGTGAAGGAAGGCCTGCGACGTACGTTGATTATCATATACAGGCCAGTTACGAGCCTACCACGCAAAGACTGCCTTATCCTCGACGCGCGCTTGCGTGAGTGCCCCATCCGTGTCGCAGCGCGCAACGATACTGCTAGGCAAGTCCGAGTCGCTCTCAGCTACTGTCGTAGGAGTGGGCATTGCGTTAAAAATATGCTTGCTCGAGTTGCTTTAGCTTTGTGCTGACAACTAGATGACTTTATTAACTATCTAGGGATCGATTCGATAACCCCAAACTGCGTCACTCCAATGGACACCCAACAACCCCCTCGTCTCATCCCGACCTGACATCAGGTTCAGCGTCCTTATAATAGGAAGAGCAAACACAGGCAAGACATCGATCCTACAAAGAGTCTGTGAAACAACGGAGCCTGAGAGCGGAATGAAGGAGGTGCGTGGTCCAACCTTTGATCTCAGCCAGGCGGCCTGGGTTAAACGTTAATCCATGGATGTTAGTCACAATAGTGTACACGTGTTCTTCCTGTCAAATAAATCACGCTTCCATTCCTGACGTCACGGTGTGCACACAAATCTAGTCCAAACTCATTTTTTAATTACGACAAATTACAGTACAGTACAGTACAGTAAATTTTGAGGTCGCTGAGCGCTGATGTCTGCAGATGGCCTAATCTAGCCGCCTATTCAAATTTCGAAACCTGCTAAGTTGAGTGAAAACTTGAAAGACCGTCGGGAGGGGTAGATCATTTTGTTGGAACCTGCTGTTGTTATGACTGATCCCCCAACGCAGAAGGAACTCGTTTCTGAGCAGAAGATGGCTTCGCAAGAAAATACGATTATGGACAGGGTACTGTATCAAACAAGGTATCAAACAGTGTCTCCTAGGCGCTAGTGTTAGCGTACCCGATTCATATCTACAGGCACTTCGCACTCCCGGGCCCGGTACAGTATTTCAGTGGCATTGTCGAACATCTCTGTCATTTTTACGCGCTTTCACCCAGGCTTTCACCAGTTCACAACGACCTGGATTGTTGCTTTCCGCCAACTCCACCACATGCAGCAATAATGATCGACTCCAGAGTCCAAACCGCACCATTCACACGTTCACATGCTTCACGACACATCTGCCTGCCTGATCCGCATGTGTCGACAACGTTTCTCAGGGGATGTCACTCCCTCGTTTACAGCAGAGGAGCCTCGAGGTACTCAGAACCCATCAAACACCGCTCGCAGGCCCCTCAAGGTAGGTCATCTGCTGAGCTATCAGCCTATCATCGAACGACGCGGGCAGAGGGGCAGCAAATACGCGAAATTAAGTAAATTCACAACAGTAACACTTGGTATGACACTGTGCCATGGCGCATTTATGAGTGACGCTAGCTCAGCACTGATCGATCATCGGTGATCCCCAGTAGGAGTTCCGTTGCGGTGTTTGTTTCGAAAGCCCAGTCGACATTGAACTGGAGGTTGGCTAACTTATAAGCTACCTTTCATCGTACTGTCCTTTCTCCATTTCACTCATCATCACTTTGTTAAACACTGAGAAATGGCCTCGCTCAATGCAAATTCGGAGGACGTTGACGATACCAAGAACCCTTATGCGCCCGAACTCGAACTAAAGACAGAGGTCCAAGGCGCCGGTCTGTTGACTTTCTAATCTGATGAATAGTAACCTCATTCATGCATCAGGGGAGATCTACGGTGGCTCTTCTGCTGAGCTTACGGAGAAAGAGAGGCAGGATAAAGAGATGGCCGAAAGATGGAAAGATGAAGCGGACACCGTCCTCGTGTTTGTATGTGCTGGTTCCACCTTTGCATATTTCCTTCTAAAGAACATGTTCAAGGCTGGTTTGTTCTCTGCTGTCTGCGCAGTCTCCCTTGTTGAAAGCTACAAGTGGTTATCACCCGGTTCAGGAGACGAGACCGTCCAGCTACTCAATGTGACTGTCAACCTAATCACCCAAGTATCACAACAACTTGTCAACGCCTCCCGGGGGATACCCCTCGAGAGCATCACAGCCGAGAGTAGCGGGCAATTCAAGCGAACGGTTTCTGGCGTCATGGTCAACGTCATATGGTTCGCTAGTATGGTCATATGCGTGGCTTGCGGGGTGTTCGCAACATTGATCCAACAATGGGTCCGACAGTATCTGGCCCTCACACAGGGCCATGGTACACCTTATGAACGCGCGCGTATGCGAAACTTTCTGTTCAATGGCCTTAGAAGATTCCAGGTGGACCGGGTCTGCCAACAATTGGGCTTCTTCCTCCACATTTCCATCGCCCTCTACAGCCTGGGTATCGCCGTCTTTGTCTACCACATCGACCGAAATTTGGTATTCTTGACCATCGGCTTTTTATTTCCCTGCGCTACCGTATACACAATCTTGTCGGCTTTACCAATCTTTTGCCTGGATTGCCCATATTGCACTCCCTCCACTCCGTGGAGCTTATACCACCTTCTCATGTCTGGGATTTTTTCGACTATTCTACGTATCGCGAACCTACCACATGCCTTATCGACGACGCTACGGTCCCGGCAACACGAGAACGTGAGCAGGTCCGCCGGTGGATGGCGGGAAGTCCTCGAAAAGCGGGCTAACGAGCACAGACAACCATCCCTTCTTGACCTCTTACCACCACCATCCCCTTTACACAGTTGCACTTGTCTTCTTAGTTCTTCTACTCTTTGTCTTTGGTCATGCATCCTGAACGACAGGGCACCCCCTCGGGGGCTCCCGAATTCCTCTACCCACCCGACGTCGGGCACATTGTGCCGGTCGAAGGCCACTTGGGGGGCGAGGCAGTGGTGGCTGCCTTTCCCAACGATCCCCCCACCCAGTCTCCTGTTTTGTACTCGCAGGAGACTACAACAGTTACCCATCCCTTCGCTGGAGGCCCTGATCTCCCGTTGCTTGGACAGAATCCCATCGAACACGACCACCTTGGCATGCTATTGCGTGCGGAGGAGGCAGAACAGTCTCACACCACTATTTTTATGAAGGCGACGGACTTGATGCCTGTCCCCTCCGTTGACTCCTCCTACGACCGACTAGCTGATGAAGCGGCGGCACTGGAGGGAAACCCATGCTCTAACAACCAGTCCGTAGGTGTTACGTCCCGGGTCATAGTAAGTATCTGACCTAACCCATAAGCGATGGGACGTGACCAAAGGGGGCTCTTACTGTACTGATGCATGACGATGACTCACCTACTGTACGATTACTCATGGATGACTGACGGATGACTGATGATTCATGGATCGCTTACCGATTACTAGTGGACGATTACCCAGCAGATAGTAGTAGTGGCGGCCTCGCTGACGAAGGCGGGTCGCGCGTTAGTGTTAAAAGGAAGCTATCGACTGTTGTAGTCGATAGCTTGGATTTCTTGTACTCTTCTCAGCTTGTTATCAAAGTCGGGTTCTCTCTCTCTCTCATCCTTCGGGGTCGCGATCCGCCTACACGGCAATCAAGCAAGACTCCGCCTTCGAGCGTTGAGACGACACTCTGCCTTCGCGCTAGAGTCAGAAGTTCGCTAAGTCACCACGTTCACCCCCCTAGTTGCCTAAGTCAGGCTCACGTGCTGCTCGCACGTAACATTAAATCCAAGCTCTTCAAAGACCGAACGTCGTGGCAACTCTTCACACCAAAGACGGGTGGGACTTCGTGCCCTATCGTATCAACTCGAGGGAACGAGATGCACCTACTCGCTACCTCGTAGGACGAGTAAGGTGGCGACACGTACCGGATACCAGAAGATCCGAGGAAAACAACACAGGATACTACGCAGAAGCAGCTACCGCACAGCGATTCCATCCAGTAGTATTCAACCGGGAGCGCTGTTGCTGGATCGAGCTCAGGTGGAGCAACACAAACAATTATTTCGAAGCAACGCGACCAGCAGCCGACGACCTACATATCAACATACCGCAAGTCGACGCACGACCAATCGACCAACAAGGGCCCATAGACGGCCAACCAGACACCCTCGATTCGGAACCACCAAGAGCCGAATTTCAACTACGAACAGACACAGTGGCAGCATCGAGCCATACTAGCGAACGATCACCAACCCCACAAAGCAAAGCAGTCGAACCCGAAGAGATCGCAGTACAATCACCAGAAGTAGAAGCCTTAGCCGCACAAACAGCTGAGTTACATATCCCTGAACCAATCAGAGGGATACCATACAGCTATATGACTACTCAAACAGAAGTATCGCCACCCCGACTCGTTATCAACGAGCAAACGGGTCACGTTCAACAATTACAACCAGAAGACGTGGAGGCCGCTAACCGAGCAATGGGACCAGACGTACCCGATGCACCAAGTATCCCTGAAGGAACAGAAATGTTCTATGAGTTCAGGCTCAACCGCAACAGGGTACCTTCACCCGAGAACAGGCCGTTCCCACCCTTACGACCAAGGGATAACGGACCGCCAGGTGGAGGAGGAAGACCACCAAGTGGAGGAGGAGGACCGCCCCGCGGCGGATGGCCGCAAGGAGGAGGAGGAGGAGGACCACCTCCAGGAGGACCACCTCCAGGAGGACCAGTGATAGCCAATCAAAACGGGAACGATAAATTTATCGGCAACCCGCCACCAACATTTACAGGAGCAAGATCGCAAGCGGAAGCATTTATCCTTCAATGGGAGGTCTACGCAGGTGTCAACGCCAACCATTCAGCCATGAGGAACAAGTACCAAAAAGCTATGTTGTTCCTCACATACATACAGGGAAACACGGTTAACCAGTGGGTGATGTCCGCAAGCCGATGGCTCGTCAACGAAGTCGCCACCGGAACAAATCAATTCGATAACAGGTTGTGGGACAACCTCCTCAACGCATTCCAACGACAGTTCGGTGACGTTCTCAGCAAAGAACGAGCCCAAGCCCAGCTCGACGCTGGCATACACATGAAGGACGGGAAGATCGATGATTATATCGCCCAGTTAGAACAACTAGTTCGACACGCAGGGTACAATATCAACGCCGAGCAAACGCTCAAATATTTCACAAAGGGACTACCAAGGGCGTTGTACGAAACCATGTACCAACACGATGACCCCCGAAACTATGAAGAATGGAGGGAATCCGCCCTAAAGAGGCAGCAAAAATGGATTCACATGCAAACAGTCAGGGGAAACCTTGACGCGTTCAAATCAGGACGTACGACAGGAGGAGCATTAGCTAAGTTGCTCGCACCACTCCATGACGATAGAATGGACACATCAGCAGATCGTATACGAGGACAACTAGCAGGAGCCGAGGAAGTGATAGCAAATCACCCCAGGAACACCAGACCACCGTTCGCACCACGAGGGGGATTCATTCAAAGACAATCCAGACGAGACCATAGTCAAACGCAGTGTTACAACTGCCAGAAGATGGGACATATCAGTCGCGACTGCAGACAACCTCGCAGACGTTGCGACATACAAGCACGCACTACAGAAGCCACTACAGAGGCCTCACAAACCAAAGAAGAAAGAGCGGCGGAATGGCTATGAGGAGTAGCAGGAGATGACGAGGAAGTCAAAGACCTAGTCCTGCAACAACTGATGGGACAGGATTTTGGAAGCGCCTGAACCCGGCGGCCTGGGTGAGGGCAATAAATTGTAACTCTGTGTACATTATGCGCTACCGTTCTATGCGAGTACCAGTATCAATTCGTGCAAGTTACAATATGGCCGACATCAAAGCGTTGGTGGACTCCGGAGCCACCGACAACTTTATCCATCCGCAATTCGTCAAAAGAATGGGATTGGGACAGCGGGCACTAGATAAGCCCAAAAATATCTACAACATCGACGATACCACTAATAAAGCGGGACAGATCACACACTATCTCACGCTCAACGTGGAAACAGGAGGAACAAAAAAAGAAATGCGATTCCTCATCACGGACATAGGGAAAGAAGACCTATTATTGGGATACCCATGGCTTGCAACCTACGAGCCAAGATTTAGTTGGCGCCACGCCACTATCGACGAAAAACAACTCCCCATAGTCCTACGATCGATCAACCCAAACGACCGAAGAGCAGTGCTGGCAAGACTGCTCAAAGAAGAAGACAATGACGTGCGAATATCACGCATGTTCACCGAAGAAAACAAAATCCAAATCACGACCGAGCTAGAAAAGCAAGTGTATGGACGCAGATCAGCGGTCGAACTCGCTATTGACGCGAAACAATACACAAAAACGGTCCCCGTGCCAAAAGAATACCAACAATTTGCAAAGGTATTCGGAGAAGAAGAAGCAAAAAGGTTTCCACCAAAAAGGAACTGCGACCATGCAATCGAGTTCAAGAAGGGAGCACCAGAAGCCATTGATTGCAAGGTGTACCCGATGACAAGAGTCGAAGATGCAGCACTGGATGACTTCATCGACGAACAAATAGAAAAGGGATACATTCGTCCCTCAAAATCCCCGTACGCATCATCATTCTTCTTTATCAAAAAGAAGGACGGAAAGCTACGACCCGTACAGGATTACCAAAAAATCAACGAATGGACGATACGGAATCAATATCCGTTACCCCTCATCAATGACCTAATCAAAGATCTCGAGGGGCGCAAATCTTCAGCAAACTAGATGTTCGACAAGGCTATAATAACATACGAATCAAAGAGGGCGACGAACACAAAGCAGCGTTCAAAACGCGCCGCGGACTTTTTGAACCAACCGTCATGTACTTTGGACTGTGCAACTCACCTGCTACATTCCAGAGTTTCATGAACGAGATCTACCGCCCTATCATCGCAAAACATGAAGCGCTGGGAACAACGATACGAGTCTACATGGACGACATCGCCATAGCCACAAAACGACAGCAGCACGCTACGACAAAACACCAAGAAGCAGTCTGCGACGTACTGGCCGTCGCCCAAAAACATGACCTCTTCTTCAAACCAGAGAAGTGTACTTTCAACGCGTCTAGCATTGATTACCTGGGGGTAATCCTTGAAGAGGGGGTAACACGCATGGACCCCGTCAAAATTTCGGGCGTTCGCGACTGGCAATCCCCATCATCGGTAAAAGACGTACAATCGTTTCTTGGTTTCTGCAATTTCTACCGGCAATTTATCAAAGGATTCGCTGCTATTGCTAAACCGTTGAATGAGCTAACGCGCAAAGACGAACCATGGGAATGGCAAGAACGACAACAAACAGCGTTTGATACGCTCAAACGAAGAGTGACTGAAGAACCCATCCTCGCACACGCGGATCAAGACCAGCAATTCGACCTAGAGGTCGATGCATCTGGATTGCAGTAGGAGCGGTACTACTACAGAAGAAACAAGACGGAAAACGACACCCAGTCGGATATTACTCGGCAACGCTCAACGCAGCCGAGCGAAATTACGACATATACAACCTCGAGCTACTAGCCATAGTGAAGGCGCTGCGAAACTGGAGGTACCTACTTGCAGGATCACCCCACAAAGTACGCATATTCTCGGACCATCTCAACCTCCGATACTGGCGAGACCCCCAGAAAATCAGTCGAAGAATAGCGAGGGAAGTCTTGGAACTAGCGGAGTACAACTTCGAGATACACCACGTAAAGGGAACTGCCAATGGAAGAGCGGATGCCCTGTCAAGACGACCCGACTACGACCAAGGGGAAAAAGATAACGAAGACGTTACGGTGCTACCAGACAGACTATTTGCACGAACTATCAAAACCACAAGACCACAGGATGAACAAAGAATACGCAAATGGGTGGACCCACACAAACTAACCAAAGCCGACGGACTGTGGTGGTACCAAGGACAACGACTGGTCATCACGGGAGGACCAGACGAAATTAGAGAAGTAGTCCGCGCACATCATGATCCCCTGATTCACGGACACCCAGGAATAAATCGAACGACGCAGTTGGTAGAACGACAATACTGGTGGCCAGCAATGAAGAACGATATTGCGGACTATGTCAAAGGGTGCGCCGATTGTCAACGATGCAAAGTCAATACACAAAAAACGAAAGCACCGTTGCAACCACTATTCCCAAAACCAGAAGCAACACCGTTCGAAGTAGTGGCACTGGACTTCATCACGAAGCTCCCCAAGTCGAGGGGATATGACTCCATCCTGACGATCACTGACCATGATTGTTCCAAGGCGTCCATATTCATACCATGTGTCGAAGAAATAACGGGAGAAGAGACGGCAGTCCTATACGCCAAGCATGTGGTAGCCCGATTCGGACTACCCTCCAAAATTATCAGTGACCGCGACCCCCGGTTCGCGTCCAAATTCACAAGAGAACTGTGCCGAATCCTGGGGATACGACAGAACATTTCAACAGCCTACCATCCCCGCACCGATGGACAATCAGAACGCAACAACCAGTGGCTGGAGCAATACCTCCGGTTCTGGGTCAATGAAAGACAGAACAATTGGGCGGAATATCTAGCGCTGGCGGAATTCGCACACAACAACTGGACCAATGAGTCCACACGCGAATCACCGTTTAGATTACTGATGGGTTATCACCCACGCGCTGACTGGACGGATCAGCTATCACCCATACCACAAGTCGAAACAAGGCTGAAACAATTGAAGGAGATAAGACAACAAGCGCAAGGACAAATGAAGAGGGCGCAACAGTCATGGATTAGAAATCGTGACACACCAAGGTATCAGGTGGGAGATAAGGTCTGGCTCGAAGGACGTCATCTCCGCACCAACCAACCAACCACGAAGCTTGCGCCCAGGCGACATGGCCCGTTCGCCATCACTCAGGTGATGTCGCCCGTCAATTATCGGATAGAACTTCCCACACAGTGGAGCATCCACAATGTGTTTTACACAGATCTTCTCACACCTTACAAAGAGACGGTGACTCATGGCACCAACTATCAGCGCCCACCACCTGAGTTGATCGATAACGTGGAAGAATATGAGGTCGAAAAGGTACTAGACTCCAGAAGAAGGGGACGAGGACGCAAACTACAATACCTCATCAAGTGGAAGGGTTACGCCGACTCAGATAACCAATGGGTCTCGTGGGACGACGTGCATGCGGACGAAGAGATAAGGAAGTACAAACAAGCCAATCCAACCGCCGAGACTCACATAAAAGCAGTCTCAACAAGGAACGTATCGTCCAAACCCTCTCATAACATGTCTCATGTCCCACTCACCGTTGTCACCATTGACGAGATCCCCTACGTCCACACCCTCACCACCTACGACAACAACAACAACGTGGACGACCCATTCTGCTCCGCCGTCGAGCATGTCAGGGCAACAGCAGAACGAGACCAAGCGGAACGAGACCTGGCCGAGGCTCGCAGGCGATTCCCCACACCCGCAAGCGGAAGAGTGGAGGAAGATGAGGCGGGACTACGGGCTGATTAAGGAGGTCATGACCTCCTGGCGGCTGGACCAAGTGATGAAGATGACGCCGCAGGAGAGACGGATGAGGATACAGAGGTTGACGAGGCAAGTATCCTCCAGCCCTCCACCGCCTTCACGTCCACCACTGCTGTCGATCAATACAGCAGTGGCGAGTCCTCCGACGGCTCATACCACGACGCCAACATTATCTGTACCCGGTGCGACAACCCCCAAGACTACTGCCACTGCGCACCTATGCGCGTGCCCCCCCGAATCCAGCACGAAGAAGAAATCGACGACGTTACCGCTGAAGCCATGGATGACGAAGGAGGATCACATCCGGTTGCTGTCGTCTACGGCACGACTGCGGAGGAGGGATACTCCATGCGGGGACTCCCCTCATACGCCGAAGCCCGCGATAACTCACCCATCAATACGCGCCGAACGGATGCGCCGAGGCGCCCTCACCGTCCCCTATCACCTACTCCCGGCGGATTCGTCCTCAACAACGGGATGAACTGGGTACCGATGGTGATCGAGCACGAGGGGCGCCGTATCCCTGCCCGGTACGTACGGGTACGGATGTGCGACAACCCAGAGGTGTTTGGGACCATGGGGCGTCATTCGCCTATTTACCGAGGAGAGATCCACGCTGAGCCGTGCCGAGATATGGGGCCCGCCGCTGAGTATTCCCGCGAAGATTTGCAATATTTAGGAGCTGACTTCCGGGGGCGGCGCCAGGTTGACGAGGCCCTTGCCTGGCTAGGGGACATCTCCCTGGCGGCCGAGGTAAGGCGCTACCGCGCCTCCCAGGAAGTCATCAAGGAGCTCGAAGTGGCCATCAAGCGGCTCGAGGACGACATCTTCGTCCAAGTCGACCGCGCGCGCCACTCAGCGAAGCGGTTGGGGAGGGCTCACGCAATCTTACGGGTACGAGACGAGCATGAGACGGATGTAGGGCTGACCACAGTGCCTAACTGGGTAGTGGAGCGAGGGCGCTCACCCTTGTGAAGGGGGTGATGTTACGTCCCAGGTCATAGTAAGTATCTGACCTAACCCATAAGCGATGGGACGTGACCAAAGGGGGCTCTTACTGTACTGATGCATGACGATGACTCACCTACTGTACGATTACTCACGGATGACGCACGGATGACTGACAGATGACTGATGATTCATGAATCGCTTACCGATTACTAGTGGACGATTACCCAGCAGATAGTAGTAGTGGCGGCCTCGCTGACGAA
This sequence comes from Lactarius quietus, assembly GCA_015025155.1. Classification (NCBI taxonomy): domain Eukaryota; kingdom Fungi; phylum Basidiomycota; class Agaricomycetes; order Russulales; family Russulaceae; genus Lactarius; species Lactarius quietus. The sequence goes on along the minus strand of WITN01000366.1, from coordinate 45,844 downwards.
GGCGGGTCGCGCGTTAGTGTTAAAAGGAAGCTATCGACTGTTGTAGTCGATAGCTTGGATTTCTTGTACTCTTCTCAGCTTGTTATCAAAGTCGGGTTCTCTCTCTCTCTCATCCTTCGGGGTCGCGATCTGCCTACACGGCAATCAAGCAAGACTCCGCCTTCGAGCGTTGAGACGACACTCTGCCTTCGCGCTAGAGTCAGGAAGTTCGCTAAGTCACCACGTTCACCCCCCTAGTTGCCTAAGTCAGGCTCACGTGCTGCTCGCACGTAACAGTAGGTCCACCTACAGTCCGCCTCGTGTCCACGGCGACGTTGGAGGCCAATCCCACATCCAATCATCACCTTGCTGCCAACACGCCCCCCCTTATTTCCGAGGGAACGTTCGCGGCTAATTTCGAACAACCCCTTTCTGCCTCACCTGCTGCAGCCCCCCTAATTTCCGAGGGAACGTTTGCGGCAAATTTCCTCGAGGCCAACAGAGACCGCAGTCTCACCCCTAAACAGGGTGATCGTACCGCTCTCCCTCCACTTTCGATCAACACGGCTAACGTGTTCTTCGCGGTGACCCCTTATGCACCTTCTGCGTTGGGTTCTCCGATTGACACTAAGATCAACGAAATATGGGAAACTGAGGTGATATCCGAACCAGGTACCCCTGCCCCCCGACCGCAGGAGTTGGGGGAGGCGGGTAACCCGGGTAATATAGCCAATTTTCTCGATGATATTCGTTACCCTCCTCTGGAGGAATCCTCCCTAGAGAACACTACTCACACATTGACTGCCCTGTTAGATGACTCCGACGTCGAGGACATGGTGACAAGGTGGACAAGCTTAAGCGGACGCTGAGTGACTCCGCACTTGGGTTTGCCGCTTACTACCCGGGACCGAGTTTCCGTCTCCGCCTTGACAACACCTTCCCCATCGAAAACGACATCCTGAACCGCGCCATTAAGGTGGTGCTCATCGCCCTTGACGCTGGACTGGCATCTTTCGACAATACGCACAACGTCCGAGGACTCACGCACTCCTCGTGGTTCCGCCTATCCCATACGATGATTGGTGCGGTTCTTCGAGGAGCCCTGCGTTCCCCCCACTACCGGCAATTGGGACGTACGAGTCTCAACCACATCAACAACTCTTTCAGGACGGCAACAGGCATACGCCGCCCAAACACCCACAATCAACTTATGCATGCGATGGGTGAACAACTTGCTAGACTCAGTGACACCCGTCCGGAGTTTGAAGGTATGCATGTCCACAATGTCTATTGTCACGATCTGACATCGTCTCGCCTTCGGACAACGTCAAGACACGCCGTTGCATGCATGAACATTGGAAAGATTGCCAAGATTACCCAGAAGCACACAAATGGGTAGGCAAGGATCCAGAGTACGACGAAGAAGAGCAGGTACGCGCTCTCGTGTGGAGTCACGGAACAGATGAAGAAGACTATATTGGAGAAGGAGAAGCGTTGAGGATTGCCCAACTTGTGAGTGGAATGCTAGTTCATGCAGAACCCTCCAGTGCTGGCACCTCTACTGCAGGATGGATGAAGATCACGTGATTATGTCACGTGTAGTCCCGGGTCATGGCATGTATCTGACCTAAGCGATAAGTCATGGGACTCGAAGGATGGAAGGTTATGGAAGACCATGGTAGGCATGAGGTCGGATGCGGGATTCCCGATAGCCGAAGGTCTGGACAATTCCCAGTATGGGTCGATTCTGATGGAAGGTATTCTGATGCGCTGGTATTGCGCCGAGACATTTGTTATCTTGTTATCTTGTGTTCTGATGTCATTTGTGAGTCATATGGTTGTCTTTATCTCTGACTCATGTGAGGCCGTATGCCTCATGTACTGTATGTTTCATGATAAGCCCCTGTGGCTTGATGGACAATTCTCATTGGCAGATAAGGTCGTGAGTCGTGTTTACTATAGTTCGAGCTCAGTTAGAATACTGTCTTGGAGTACTATAAGTAGTTGGCAGGTTTCGCCAGTAGTCGATAGCTTAGTTGTCTTGAACTTCCACCTGTATTCCTCTCAGGCATAGTCAAGCATTCTTATAGCAGAGTCATTGGTCATTGTGACTATTCTTCTCTCACTATTCACTTGTGTCAAGAGTTATCTTCAAGTGACGCCGCATAAGGGGACCAGCAGTGGTTATTCGCCCTTCTCGAGTGTTTTCTAAGCTGCAAGCCGTGCGCTTGACTTGGAAGTGATAGTAGGAAAGCCTTCGGGTTCAAGTCGAACCAGCGATTGTTGGAATCGTGACATCTATGATACGGTGGTCGCCGGATTAGGCGAAAACATACAACAGTATATGATCCAGCGAGCTGTTGCGAATGCCTCTGACGGAGACAAGCAACAGGCTGTTTTGGAGGCTCGTGACCTGCTACATAAACGGTACGAGGACCTCATGTGGTCAGACCAAGATGCGCGCCAGTCCTTTAATGAGGACCTGGTCGATCGCATCATCAACAGTTTTGAGGATGGCACCCGCGACGATGTCGAGCAGTGGCGACGCCTCTGGCTCGAAGTGTTCGTCCGCACACTCAGAGGGGAAGACACCACGGACATCCGTGCCCCCACTAATTCACAGCTTTTCCGGGAAAACCACGACGCTATCCGTACAGAGATCCAATGGCGCTGTCACAATATCCACCTCGAAGTAGTGGAAGAAATTCGAAACCGAGTCCGCACCAACCACGCCCAAGACTTGGAAGAGCAGGCGGAAACCCTCTTCCAGTCCATGGTCAGGGAGGCAGCGGACAAGAAGCTCAACGACGAAGGTTTCAACCGCGAAACTGCCCTACGGCTTCGCATGCTCACTATCAACGCGGAGTTGGAGCAAGAAGCACAAAGCATTAAGGCGCGACGCTCGGCGGACTTGTGGGACTCCCTTCAAGGGTCACTGCACCACGGTTCCAAAGCAGAACGCGACCTCAAACTTCTCGAGTTGGCGGACGCTTTTGGATATGTAATCTTCCCTAAAGGGGAGGTCCCGAAGAGAGCGGCCCCAGTGGTGCTGGTTCCAGACTCACAGGAACCCCCACGCGTTGACATAGCTGATGAAGAGACACCCTTGGCAGTGCTCCCCGAGCCGCCGCTCGACGATGAGCTTAGGGGTGTACAGTCCTTGATACACAATCCGGAGAATGTCATGGAAACGGAGCCTACTGCCACGGTAACGTCTCAAATTTCTCCCCCCACTAACGATCCTCTTGCCCAGATTTTGGCGGGCATCAATATGATGAACAACAAGTTCGAAGGGTTGGAGGCACGACTTGAAGCGGTGGAGAATGGCAAATGCCGCCCTCCCGCTAAAGACCCTCGACCCCCTCCTCCCCTCCCAATTGCTACGAAACCGGCCGCGCCCTCACGGAATGCGGCCCCCTCTCACCCACAGGTTTTGTTGCTGCGTCGCACACAAAAGCCAGCAAACGCTGCTGTGTCCGCGCAACGAAAGAACTCCAACCCAGAACCAGTTCCCCCTCCTATCATCACTCCAAAGTTCCCCGCACCACAGACAGCTACGGTGGATGAGCTTGCGGCGGTGGCCTCGGATCGTCTCGATGTAGACTTCCCAGAGCTGCCTATGCAGATGTCTCCCCCCGTAGCTGTTCCTCCCCCGCGGCGGGAGGCGGCATGGACTCCGGCAGGAAGGAAACGAGTAACCCCCGCTCGGACGGGTAATAACTCGGGACCAACCCGCACATTCCTCCCCCCAGCTCGTACCTCGCAGACGTCTACTCCTCTTTTTACCAACATCACTATCCAACGTGATGGAGGCCTCACCGACACGGTCGAGGAAGAAAGTATTCGTTCTCGGTCTGGCGAACAGATAGTTATGCTTGCACGAAAGCAGCTGGAGACAGCCAGTGCACACGCACCCCCTCTCGTTAGCGGTCATTGGGCTTCTTCCAAGGAGACCACCGGCAATTTTATCTACAAATTTGCTGGTCAGATTGCCTTCGAGAAAATTCGGCAGTTCCAGAATGGGCTTACCCACCCCCTCGGCAACCGCGGCAAGGCGGTCCCTGGCCAGGGTTGGGCATGGCTACAACTCCGCAACACCCCCACGTCTCTTTCAGACGGAACCATTCCGAACGATGCTATCCTCACCAAGGAGGTGGTCCGTAACCCAAGCTTCCGGGACGTCACCCTCATCCATGATGCGCGCTGGCAAAGCATGGCCATGGTCACGTCGAAACTGGCTGCGACTGTCCTTGTCTGCCTCCTCGATCCATCTGGTGCACTCACCAAAACTATCATGAACTCTTCCATTCACATGTTCGGCCGCCGAGTCACAGTGGTCTTTGCGGGCGAACAACCAAACTTCAATCAATGCTCGAGATGCCATTTGACGGGACACACCATGCGATCCCCGCTCTGTCGTCTTCCACCCAACGCCGTGAAGTGCTTCCGCTGTGGCGGGGCTCATCATTCTGACCAACATTCCTACCACTGCAAGGCTGGCCATAATGGCCCTTGCAATTGCCCCCCGCGATGCATCTTGTGTGGTAAATCTGGACATCATGCGTGATCTCGAAACTGCCCAAAGAAAGGCAATTTCTCTTCTCCGCCCCTCGAACCCACTCCCCCACCTGCTGGTTCCCCCACGACTGCACCTGTCACCATTCCGGTTTCATCTGCGGAAGATGTGCCCACGCAACGTGAACCTGCCCCTTTGACCGAGTCTACCCTCCCCAAGCGAAAGAAAGGGAAGAGGAAGACAGGCAACCAACGCAGAGAGGAGGCTAAAGGTGAAACTTCGACCGCCGCGGGTCATGTTTCTGCCCCAAAACCTCCCTTGAACACCTTCCCCTATCAAGGGGTCGATAGTTCGAGCAACTACTTTGCAACGCTTGCCGACATTACATCCAATAATATCACGGGCTGGTCGTCTGAGGACGATGACGCCAATGGTAATTTTAGCCTGTCCCTGCTGTGTCTTTCGAACCTATGCCCCCTGTCAAGCCCGCTTCGCAGAATGCCAAGGCGTTGCGACGAGCAGATGGTATTCAAGTCCTTAGCACAATCGACATCATCTCTGAAGGGGAACTTCTGGAGAAATACCCAGACATTTTCCTTAATGACAAAATCGAAGATGATGCCACGGAGTGGGACGAGAATTGGGGAGGATTGGCGCACACCAGCGAACGGGCAACCGAAGATCTTCGGGTTCGCTTTGCTGCCATGAGCGACCTTCCACTTACGAGCAGCGCTACCAGGATGACCTTGGCAGACGAGGCGGACGAAGCTGACAAATCCGACCATGCCGCATACTTCAGAGCCATAGACGAGCAGTGGGGAGGTAACGGCAATGGTGATGCGATCACACCGCTCAATTACTTCTACCACAAGCTACCGGGTTCGATTTTCTTCACCAAGTTTACGTTGCCGGATACAGCGGAGGAACTCTTGGCCCACCTCAACGGGCTGCGATACAATGTTAACAAAGTAATGGTCGTTGAAGACTGCGACATCCAACTGGGAGGGGACGGCTCAGGACGATCGGTGTCAAAAGTGCTTCGCAGCCTGGCAAAGACAGAAGCGGACAAAGACACGATAAGCGACATACGACACATTATCACGGGTATCATCACAGGGGACGAAATCGAGAACTGCGCCGTCGCTCAATGCCGGATGCTGGCGGAGAAGATGTGCAAAGCAAACCGAAAATTGACCACACCGCCGGACTGGATTTGGGCTCGAATGATCCTCCGACACGTCAAACGCGCAGGTATCACCATTGAACAAATCATGGACGAAGGTTTCGGACTCCTAGTTCGAGCGGCGTTTAGTTACGTACCGCTGCTTGGAGGCCGTCCTTTCGCAGAACACACACACACCCACATACTCCGTACTTTTATCAAGGGAGTTGAAGATGCCATCATGAAGGAGGGGGACGATGCGTAAGCACAATATTCTCGCTGCTAACATGAGGAAGATGAACGCTACCATGCACGCTCTCCTCGAAACTAACGTTACAGACGATTTTCTTTTCATTTCGGAACCTTTTTTCTCGGTTGTGGGCAATCGGCGGTCAGATCGGAAAAGAACAGGGGAGGCGATTCTGGGAGGGGTGTCCCACCCTAACTGGAAATGCCTTTCCCCGTTCACTACTGACACTGCACCTGCGAAAGTCCTCACTTACATACGCACGTACGATACGAAACGGCCCCGTCACCGAAGAAACGTTACTGTATCTTCGCGATGGGACATTATTAAACACAACTGCATACTCGTTACAGACATTACGGATAATCGTAGCACATTACGAGTTATTAACTTTTATCACGACGTAGAGGACGATACGTGTCTACGGGCCCTTATGGCCTTGGACCTCGACCCTACGATACCTACTATACTCCTCGGGGACTTCAACCTCCACTCTCCCACTTGGTCTCCAGCGGGCTGGTCTCCGTCGAAACACGTGCGCCTGTTCGAACAATGGGCGGCACGACAGACATTTGATTTGCAGACCCCTCCTGGGACCATCACACGCCTTGGGCAAGATGGGCAACGGGACTCCACATTGGACTTGACTTGGCACAACTTCGCCACGGTCCTCGACAATGTCCTTAGCCCCCCCCAGGTGGACTGGGAAGCCTCCTTAGGGTCTGATCATGCGGGCATCCGCTCGTCTTGGATCACCAGGAGCCACAACCGCACATCGAAGGTCGAAACTCTCCGCACCTTCAAATTCGACCTAAGCGACAAGGAGGCTAAGCAATGGCGTCGTACCATTGCGGAACATCTTCCCCCCCTTCGCACCCTTGCTACCATTGACGACGTCGACAATTTTGCCGTCAACCTCCAGATGGCTGTACACGATGCATGTGAAAGCCACCTGACACACAAGAAAGCTCGGGGCTCCTCATCTCGGCCTTGGTGGAATAAGGAGTGTGACGCCGCGGCGAAAGCCTTGCGGGCCACGTCTGCCACCTCCCCCAAGTCGGATGAGAGGACCCAAGCTCGGCGACACATGCGTCGCACCGCCCTCCTAGCCAAAAGGGCATGGGCGGACGAGGCGGTCGAATCTGGTTATATCTGGGATGTTACGTGCGAGCAGCACGTGAGCCTGACTTAGGCAACGTAGAGTGAACGCGGTGACTCAGCAGTAGTCTTACTCAAGTACAAAGACTGAGTGATGTCTCAACGCGCGAAGGCGGAGCTGATACTTTGTTGATCTTGATACGCGGCCCCGTAGGACGAGAGATGAACAGAGGAAACCGGCTTTGGATAACAAGTCGAGAGATGTACAAGAAATCCAAGCTATCGACTACATCAGTCGATAGCTTCCTTATAACACGAACGCGCGATCCGCCTTCGTCAGCGAGACCGCCACTACTACTATCTGCTGTGTAATTGTCCACTAGTGCTCAGTCAGCTATTCGTAAGTCATCAGTCATCCGTCAGTAATCGTACAGTAAGCGAGCCATCAGTCATGCATCAGTACAGTAAGAGTCCCCGTAGATCACGTCCCATCGCTTATGGGTTAGGTCAGCTACGTACTATGACCCGGGACGTTACATCACCCCCTTCACAAGGGTGAGCGCCCTCGCTCCACTACCCAGTTAGGCACGGTGGTTAGCCCTACATCGGTCTCGTGTTCGTCTCGCACCCTCAAGATTGCGTGGGCTCTTCCCAGCCGCTTTGCCGAGTGGCGCGCGCGGTTGACCTGGACGAAGATGTCATCCTCGAGCCGCTTAATCGCTGCCTCGAGCTCCTTGATGACCTCCTGGGACGCGCGATAGCGCCTCACCTCGGCTGCTAGGGAAATATCCCCTAGCCGGGCGAGAGCCTCATCGACCTGGCGCCGTCCCCGGAAGTCAGCTCCTAAATATTGCAGATCTTCGCGGGAATACTCAGCGGCGGGCCCCATATCCCGGCATGGCTCTGCGTGAATTTCTCCTCGATAGATGGGCGAATGGCGCCCCATGGTCCCGAAGACCTCCGGGTTGTCGCACATCCGCACCCGTACGTACCGGGCTGGGATGCGACGTCCCTCGTGCTCGATCACCATCGGCACCCAATTCATCCCGTTGTTGAGGACGAATCCATTGGGAGTAGGCGATAGGGGACGGTGAGGGCGCCTCGGCGCATCCGCTCGGCGCGTATTGATGGGTGAGGCGTCGCGTGCCTCGGCGTATGAAGGGAGTCCTCGCAGGGCGTATCCTTCCTCCGCAACCGAGCCGTAGATGACAGCAACCGGAGGTGCTCCTCCTTCGTCATCCATGGCTTCGGCGGCAGTGTTGTCGGTTTCTTCTTCATGCTGGATTCGGGGGGGCACGTGCATGGGTGCGCAGTGGCAATAATCTTGAGGGTTGTCGCATCGGGTGCAGATGATGTTGGCGTCGTGGTAAGATCCGTCAGAGGAGTCACCACTGCTGTATCGATCGACAGCGGTGGTGGACGTGAAGGCGGTGGAGGGCTGGACGATACTTGCCGCGTCAACCTCTGTATCCTGATCCGTCTCTCCTGCGGCGTCATCTTCGTCACTTGGTCCAGCCGCCAGGAGGTCATGACCTCCTGGAGCAGCCCGTAGTCCCTCCTCATCTTCCTCCACTCTTCCGCTTGCGGGTGTGGGAAATCGCCTGCGAGCCTCGGCCAGGTCTCGCTCGTCTTGGTCTCGTTCTGCTGCTGCTCTGACATGCTCGACTGCGGAGCAGAGTGGGTCGTCCACGTTGTTGTTGTCGTCATACGTGGTGAGGGTGTTGATGTAGGGGATCTCGTCAATGGCGATAATGGTGAGTGGGACATGGGACATGTTGTGAGGGGTTTGGAAGATTCGTCTTCTGTTGAGACTGTTTTTATGTGAGTCTCAGCGGTTGGATTGGCTTGTTTGTACTTCCTTATCTCTTCGTCCGCATGTACATCGTCCCATGGGACCCATTGATTATCTGAGTCGGCGTACCCCTTCCACTTGATTAGGTATTGTAGCTTGCGCCCTCGCCCCCTTCTTCTGGAGTCTAGTACTCTTTCGACCTCGTATTCTTCCACGTTATTGATCAACTCTGGTGGTGGGCGTTGGTAATTGGTGCCATGAGTCACCGTCTCTTTGTAAGGTGTGAGAAGATCCGTGTGGAACACATTGTGGATGCTCCACTGTGTGGGAAGTTCTATCCGATAATTGACGGGCGACATCACCTGAGTGATGGCGAATGGGCCGTGTCGTCTGGGCGCAAGCTTCGTGGTTGGCTGGTTGGTGCGTAGATGACGTCCCTCGAGCCAGACCCTGTCTCCTACTTGGTACCTTGGCGTGTCACGATTTCTAATCCATGACTGTTGCGCCCTCTTCATTTGTCCTTGCGCTTGTTGTCTTATCTCTTTCAATTGTTTCAGCCTTGTCTCGACTCGTGGTATTGGTGACAGCTGATCTGTCCAGTCAGCGCGCGGGTGATATCCCATTAGTAATCTAAATGGTGATTCGCGTGTGGACTCATTGGTCCAATTGTTGTGTGCGAATTCTGCCAGCGCTAGATACTCCGCCCAATTGTCCTGTCTCTCATTGACCCAGAACCGGAGGTATTGTTCCAACCACTGGTTGTTGCGTTCTGATTGTCCATCGGTGCGGGGATGGTAGGCCGTCGAGATGTTCTGTTGGATCCCCAGGATTCGACATAGTTCCCTCGTGAATTTGGATGCAAACCGGGGATCGCGGTCACTGATAATTTTCGAGGGTAGTCCGAATCGCGCCACCACATGTTTGGCGTATAGGACTGCTGTCTCTTCTCCCGATATTTCCTCGACGCATGGTATGAATATGGACGCCTTGGAACAATCATGATCAGTGATCGTTAAGATGGAGTCGTATCCTCTCGACTTGGGGAGCTTAGTGATAAAGTCCATTGCCACTACTTCGAATGGCGTTGCTTCTGGTTTTGGGAACAATGGTTGCAACGGTGCCTTCGTTTTTTGTGTATTAACTTTGCATCGTTGACAATCGGCACACCCTTTGACATAGTCTGCGATGTCGTTTTTCATCGTCGGCCACCAGTATTGTCGTTCTACCAGTTGCGTTGTTCGATTTATTCCTGGGTGTCCGTGAATTGGAGGATCGTGATGTGCGCGGATTACTTCTCTGATTTCGTCTGGTCCCCCCGTGACGACCAATCTTTGTCCTTGGTACCACCACAGTCCGTCGGCTTTGATTAGTTTGTGTGGGTCCACCCATTTGCGTATTCTTTGCTCGTCTTGTGTTTTTGTGGTCTTGATGGTTCGTACGAATAGTTTGTTTGGCAACACCGTAACGTCCTCATTGTCTTTTTCCCCTTGGTCATAGTCAGGTCATCTTGACAGGGCATCCGCTCTTCCATTGGCGGTTCCCTTTACGTGGTGTATTTCGAAGTTATATTCGGCTAGTTCCAAGACTTCCCTCGCTATTCTTCGACTGATCTTCTGGGGGTCTCGCCAGTATCGGAGGTTGAGATGGTCTGAAAATATGCGTACTTTGTGGGAGGATCCTGCGAGCAAATGCCTCCAGTTTCGCAGCGCCTTTACGATGGCTAGTAGCTCGAGGTTGTATATGTCGTAATTACGCTCGGCTGCGTTGAGTGTTGCTGAGTAATATCCCACCGGGTGTCGTTTGCCATCTTGTTTCTTCTGTAGTAGTACCGCTCCTACTGCGAATCCAGATGCATCGACCTCTAGGTCGAATTGTTGGTTTTGGTCCGCGTGTGCGAGGATCGGTTCTTCAGTAACTCTTCGTTTAAGCGTATCAAACGCTGTTTGTTGTCGTTCTTGCCATTCCCATGGTTCGTCTTTGCGTGTTAGCTCATTCAACGGTTTAGCAATAGCAGCGAATCCTTTGATAAATTGCCTGTAGAAGTTGCAGAAACCAAGGAAAGATCGTACGTCCTTTACCGATGATGGGGATTGCCAGTCGCGAACGCCCGAAATTTTGACGGGGTCCATGCGTGTTACCCCCTCTTCAAGGATTACCCCCAGGTAATCAATGCTCGAAGCGTTGAAAGTACACTTCTCTGGTTTGAAGAAGAGGTCATGTTTTTGAGCGACGGCAAGAACGTCACAGACTGCTTCTTGGTGTTTTGTTGGAGCGTGCGGCTGTCGTTTTGTGGCTATGGCGATGTCGTCCATGTAGACTCGTATCGTCGTTCCTAACGCTTCATGTTTTGCTATGATAGGGCGGTAGATCTCGTTCATGAAACTCTGAAATGTAGCGGGTGAGTTGCACAGTCCAAAGTACATAACGGTTGGTTCAAAAAGTCCGCGGCGTGTTTTGAACGCTGCTTTGTGTTCGTCGCCCTCTTTGATTCGTATATTATTGTAACCTTGTCGAACGTCTAGTTTGCTGAAGATTTGCGCCCCTCCGAGATCTTTGATTAGGTCATTGATGAGGGGTAACGGATATTGATTCCGTATTGTCCATTCGTTGATTTTTCGGTAGTCCTGTACAGGTCGTAGCTTTCCGTCCTTCTTTTTGATGAAGAAGAATGATGATGCGTACGGGGATTTTGAGGGACGAATGTATCCCTTCTCTATCTGCTCGTCAATGAAGTCATCCAGTGCTGCATCTTAGACCCTCGTCATTGGGTACACTTTGCAATCGATGGCTTCTGGTGCTCCCTTTTTGAATTCGATTGCGTGGTCGCAACTCCTCTTCGGTGGAAACCGTTTTGATTCTTCTTCTCCGAATACCTTCGCGAATTGTTGGTATTCTTTTGGTATACTGACCGTTTTTGTGTATTGTTTGGCGTCAATAGCGAGTTCGACTGCTGATCTTCGTCCATACACTTGCTCTTCTAGTTTGGTCGTTATTTGCTCTTTGTCTTCTCTGGTGAACACACGTGATACCCGCGCATCATTGTCTTCTTCCTGGAGCAGTCTTGCCAGCACTGCTCTTCTGTCGTTTGGGTTGACCGATCGTAGTACTATGGGAAGTTGTTTTTCGTCAATAGTGGCATGGCGCCAGCTAAATCTTGGCTCGTAGGTTGCAAGCCATGGGTATCCCAAGAGTAGGTCTTCTTTCCCTATGTCCGTGATAAGGAATCGCATTTCCTTTTTTGTTCCTCCAGTTTCCACATTGAGTGTAAGGTAGTGTGTGATCTGCCCCGCTTTATTAGTGGTATCGTCGATGTTGTAAATGTTTTTGGGCTTATCTAATGCCCGTTGTCCTAATCCCATCCTTTTGATGAATTGTGGATGGATGAAGTTGTCGGTGGCTCCAGAGTCCACTAACGCTTTGATGTCGGCCATATTGTAACTTGCACGAATTGACACTGGTACTCTCATAGAACGGTAGCGCATAATGTACACAGAGTTACAATTTATTGCCCTCACCCAGGCCGCCGGGTTCAGGCGCTTCCAAAATCCTGTCCCATCAATTGTTGTAGGACTAGGTCTTTGACCTCCTCGTCTTCTCCTGCTACTCCTCGTAGCCATTCTGCCGCTTTTTCTTCTTTGGTTGATGAGGCTTCTGTAGTCGCCTCTGTGGTGCGTGCTTGTGTGTCGCGACGTCTGCGAGGTTGTCTGCAGTCGCGACTGATATGACCCATTTTCTGGCAGTTGTAACACTGCGTTTGACTATGGTCTCGTTTGAACTGCCTTTGGATAAATCCCCCTCGTGGTGCAAACGGTGGTCTGGTGTAACGTCCCGGGTCATAGCGAGTATCTGACCTAACCCATAAGCGATGGGACGTGATCTGGGAGAGACGCTTACTGTACCACCACTGATGCATGATGACTCACTTACTGTACAATGACGCGCGGATGACTGACGGATGACTGACGGATGACTGATGGCCTGTGTATTGCTTACCGATTACTAGTGGACGATTACCCAGCAGATAGTAGTAGTGGCGGCCTCGCTGACGAAGGCGGGTCGCGCGTTTATGTTAAAAGGAAGCTATCGACTGTTGTGGTCGATAGCTTGGATTTCTTGTACATCTCTCGACTTGTTATCCAAAGCCGGATTCCTCTTCTTCTCTCGTCCCGCGGGACCGTGTATCAAGATCAGCAAGAACTAGCTCCGCCTTCGCGCGTTGAGACGACACTCAGTCTTCGTACTTGAGTAAGGACTACTGCTGAGTCATCGCGTTCACTCTACGTTGCCTAAGTCAGGCTCACGTGCTGCTCGCACGTAACATCTGGTGTTCCTGGGGTGATTTGCTATGATTTCCTCGGCTCCCGCTAGTCGTCCTCGTATACGATCTGCTGATGTGTCCATTCTATCGTCATTGAGTGGAGCGAGCAACTTAGCTAATGCTCCTCCTGTTGTACGTCCTGGTTTGAATGTGTCAAGGTTTCCCCTGACCGTCTGCATATGAATCCATTTTTGCTGCCTCTTCAGGGCGGATTCCCTCCATTCTTCGTAGTTTCGGGGGTCGTCGTGTTGGTACATGGTTTCGTACAATGCCCTTGGTAGCCCCCTCGTGAAGTATTTGAGCGTTTGCTCGGCATTGATATTGTACCCCGCGTGTCGAACTAGTTGTTCGAACTGGGCGATGTAGTCGTCGATCTTTCCATCCTTCATGTGTATGCCAGCGTCGAGCTGGGCTTGGGCTCGTTCCTTGCTAAGAACGTCTCCGAACTGTCTTTGGAATGCATTGAGGAGGTTTTCCCACAACCTGTTGTCGAATTGGCTCGTTCCAGTGGCTACTTCGTTGACGAGCCATCGGCTTGCCGACATTACCCACTGGTTAACCGCGTTTCCCTGTATGTATGTGAGGAACAACATAGCTTTTTGGTACTTGTTCCTCATGGCTGAATGGTTGGCGTTAACGCCTGCGTAGACCTCCCATTGAAGGATAAACGCTTCTGCTTGCGATCTTGCTCCTGTAAATGTCGGTGGCGGATTACCGATAAATTTGTCGTTCCCGTTTTGATTGGCGATTGCTGGCCCCCTGGAGGTGGCCCCGCTGGTGGTGGTCCTGCTGGAGGTGGTCCTCCTCCTCCTCCTCCTCCTCCTCCTGATGGTCCCCTAGCAGGTGGGAACGGTCTGTTTTCAGGTGAGGGTACTCGGTTTCGATTGAGTCGGAACTCGTAAAACATGTCGTGTTCCGGAATACTTGGTGCGTCGGGTACATCTGGTCCCATTGCTCGATGAGCAGCTTGTACGTCTTCTGGCTGCAGCGGTTGTACATGACCTGTTTGCTCGTTGATGACGAGTCGAGGCGGTGATACTACTGTTTGGGTAGTCATGTAGCTGAAGGGTATTCCTCGAATTGGTTCGGGGATGTGTAACTCAGCTGTTTGTGCGACGAGTGCGTCTATTTCTGGTGACTGTACTGCGATTTCTTCGGGTTCTGCTTCACTTCGTGGAGTTGGTGATCGTTCGCTGGTATGGCTTGACGGGGCTGGGGTAGTTGTCCGTTGTACGCGCTCGAAAGTGCGTGCGTGAGAATTGTGCGGCCGAGAGCAGTGGGGTAAAGCAGTGTTATCAGAGGGTTGTAAGCAGCCGAGGGAAAGGAGGGGAAGGAAGGCGAGTGGCGAATAAAAGGTGTAAGGAAGGGTGAGGAGGAAGGAGGAGGGGAATCGCGAATGAGTTAGATCTTGAAGGGGGAGAAGTGGGAGACGGCGAGCTAATCGATTTGGGTTGTCTTCACTGAGACCTAACACGAGATCGCTATTAGCAGCGAAGTTCTCACTGAGACGGCGCGAGAAGGAGGGGAAAATTCGACTGTGCAATTGATCCAGAATACCAGCCTTTTATACATGCGAACTCGTACCTAGGCTGAGCAAGACGACACGATTCTAAGTCGAAATTTGTGAGAGGTGAATAGCGAAGTGGGGAAAAGTAAACGAAAAGTCCAAGGAGAAGAGAGGGTTGATAGGTGAAAACGCGAGGCTGACATGAGGCGTGAAAACACGAGGCGTAAGTAAAAGTAGGGGAATCGGGAATGCGGGGAACGTGGCCGAACGAGAGCGCCGATGATTACGACGCCACGCACTAATGGTACAACGAGATGGTTAGAAAAGGTAAGAAAAGTAAGAAAAAGTGGGGCACGCCTGTGCCCGAGACAGAGAGCGCGACAAGGATCATTCTAGCAGGTAAGGGTCCACGGGCACGATGCTCAATCGGCCGAGGGTGGATGGTACTGAAAGAGTCCGAAAGTAGCAGATTGTTGTTGAGTGAAAGGGAGGGGAGGAGCCACGAGGATCGATTAGTTGTTTTGAGGTCGGCGAGGGCCTCGAAGTGTTAGCCTGATAAGGACTCATCGGGCAGTGAGGGAGACATAATACGAAAAATAGAGGTATTCAGGCACAACGCTCGGGCTGGCCTTACACCGTATCTGGAACTCGGCCCTAGGTGGTTCTGTGTCGAGGTTTAGTTCTTCTTCTTGGCCGTCTATGGCTCCTTGTTGATCGATTGGTCGCGCGTCTACCAATGGTATGTTGATATTCAGGTCGTCGGCGGCTGGTCGTGTCGCCTCAAAGTAGCTGTTGGTGTTGCTCCACCTGAGTTCGACCCAGCAACAGCGTGCTCTGTTGAACACTACTGGGTGGAAGCGCTGTGATGTGGCTGCTTCCGCGTAATATCCGGTGTTATTTTCTTCGGTCCTTCTGGTGTCGGGTACGTGTCGCCACCTTACTCTTCCTACAAGGTATCGAGCAGGTGCGTCTCTTCTCTTGAGTCGATGCGATAGGGCACGAAGTCCCAGCCGTCTTTGGTATTGAGGGTTGCCACGGCGTTCGGTTTAGTAGAGCTTGGATTTAATGTTACGTGCGAGCAGCACGTGAGCCTGACTTAGGCAACGTAGAGTGAACGCGGTGACTCAGCAGTAGTCTTACTCAAGTACAAAGACTGAGTGACGTCTCAACGCCGAAGGCGGAGCTGATACTTTGTTGATCTTGATACGCGGCCCCGTAGGACGAGAGATGAACAGAGGAAACCGGCTTTGGATAACAAGTCGAGAGATGTACAAGAAATCCAAGCTATCGACTACATCAGTCGATAGCTTCCTTATAACACGAACGCGCGATCCGCCTTCGTCAGCGAGACCGCCACTACTACTATCTGCTGTGTAATTGTCCACTAGTGCTCAGTCAGCTATTCGTAAGTCATCAGTCATCCGTCAGTAATCGTACAGTAAGCGAGCCATCAGTCATGCATCAGTACAGTAAGAGTCCACGTAGATCACGTCCCATCGCTTATGGGTTAGGTCAGCTACGTACTATGACCCGGGACGTTACATGGGACGTAGCTAAATGGAGACACGGCCGCTGTATGACAGAGGTTAACCCCCTGCGACAGACGAACGGCTCCCTCACCAGTGATCCGGATGCCATGGCCGCTTTGCTCACCACGCGGTTCTTCCCATCTGCTCACTTACCCCCTCGTCTCGCCCAACATGACGATCCTCCACCTAAAACCCCACGCGACTTTGCACCCTTCTCCGCCAAGGAGCTGTTTGCTCTGCTGTGCCAGACGACGAACCGTTCTGCCCCGGGGTCCTCGGGTATCAGCTGGGGCATGCTCAAGATGGCTTGGTCGGTGATTGGCGAACACATTTCGTGGCTCGCCAGCGCGTGTCTCTCCACCGGTCACCACCCTCGCCTCTGGCGCCACGCCCTGGTGGTGGTCATCCCTAAACCAGACAAAGCGGACTATGCCATTGCCAAGGCGTACTGCCCAATAAGCCTGCTCGAGACCATGAGCAAGCTCATCGAAAAAGGGGTATCGAGTCGGTTAATGTACGATCTAGACAAATACCAACTCCTCCCCACCACCCAGTTCGGCACACGCCGGTTCTCATCCACTATTGATGCAGGACTGAGCTTAGTCCATGACGTCGAGACGGCCCTACGGATGAAGTCGAAGTGTGGTGCACTCCTCTTCGACATCTCTGGGTTCTTCGACAACGTCGACAAAGACCGCCTTGCACATGTTATGGCTCTTATGGGTTTTTCCCTGGGAACGTGCAACTGGGTCAGGTCATTTCTATCGGAACGGCGAGTCAACCTCACGTTCAACGGTAAGGTGTCGGATGAACAGGAACAGGCGAAGGGGACCCCTCAAGGTTCCCCCGTCTCCCCCATACTCTCCGCCATCTACACCGCTCCGCTCTTGGCGAAGTTGAGCGCCACACCTGGCTGCACCTTTGCCATGTATGTCGATGATGGCCTAATTACAGCGCAAGGCAGAGACTGGAACACGGTCAAAGACGCCCTCCGCAACGGGTATAGTATCTGTGACGAGTGGCTATGTCGCAACGGTCTGGCTATCGAGCCGGACAAAACCGAACTCATCTTCTTCCGCCCCCCTAGACAGTCCCGCCTCGACAGTGAGGACGTGCCGAACGGCTTGGAACTCCGCATACATGGAGTGGAGGAAAAACAGAGACCTCTGGACGGGGAGGCTAAGGGCCCGGCGTTATTGCCAGTGTGCCCCCACCCCAAAACCAAGTCACAACCTCATTCTAAGTCGAGGAGGCCTAGTAAGCACCCCAAAGGCGATCGGAGAACCCTTCACGGGGGAAGTACCGGAGCTCTGAACACTTACTGGGTCGAGGCGAAAGCTCTAGTACGGTACCTGGGGTTCTTTTTGAACCACAGGTTACTCTGGACCGAGCACGTCGACATCATGTGCAACCGTGCGCGGGCGAGCCTCAAAGCTCTGTCTGTGTTAGGGAACACACATCGGGGCCTCTCTATGGCCAAGTGGCGGCTGGTGTTTAACGCCGTCTGCCTCCCGGTACTGTCATATGGGTGCCAACTGTGGATGAATGCCCGAAATAAAGTAGGGCTAATAAAAAAGGTACAGGCCGTCATGAACGATGGCGTAAAAGTAATCTCTGGAGCTTTTCGGACGGCGCCTAGGGAAGCTCTTCACGAGCTGACCCGGGTGCTGCCCGCCAGACTCTACCTAGAAAAATTGACGCACACTTCCGCCCTCAGGTTGTACCGCGTCCCCCCCACTTCCCAGCTCAGGCTCTGTCTCGGTCCCGACTGGGGGGAGGTGTCTTCGGGCGGCCCACACGTCAGCAATGGCGGGGTGGTGACTGTTCCCACACTCTCTGGGCCGAAGAGGAGAGTCCTGCGCCCCACAGCCTTGGAGGCACTCGGAGCACAGATCCCTGTACAGGGTCCTCGCGCCGACGTCACGGCAGTACCCCCCTGGGAGGTTCCCAACTGGGTGGGTGCGGTGAAGCTTAAGGGGAAATGCGCCCCTAAAGACCGGAAGGCGGACGTTGCGGCCCTCTACACAGAGTGGTCTGCTTCGGACGCAGAAAGGGTCATCATACAGACAGCGGCCACGATCTCTAAAAAGGATCGGTTCGACAACCTTATGGTTGCCGGCGCGGCTGCGGCTATAACCACCTTTGGTGAAGGTGGGGAGCTCCAGAACCGGGTCCAGCAATGGTGCCTGGGGACGGAAGTAACCCAGTTTGATGTAGACCTCTTCGCGCTCGCTAAAGCGGCCGAATGGGTTGAACAATACTATAGGACTCGTGCACCCCCCTCACATATTTACATTCTGGCGGGGAATTTGTCGGCCCTACAGACCATTACGGACATTCGTACCCTTACTCATCAAAATACGGTACTTTTGTTTCACAAAGCGCTGACCTCTTTCTTCTCTCAGCATTGGGATGTCAAACTGTGGCTCACTTGGTCCCCACCGGTCAGGACTCGGTCTCAGGTCACATTAGCCTGCACGGCTGCCCTTGGCGCATGCACTATAACCCCCCGCGCTCTGCTTTCCTCCATCCACTCACCATCACATCAGAAAGCAGCAGCACGGAAGTGTGCCTTCCATCTATGGAAGACCGAATGGCTCGAAAAACGAAGAGTCGATCAACACACCTCGTTCGCTCGGGAATACGCTCTTATGCGCCCCCCAGACGGGAAGAACCACCCACTCTGGCTAGGCATTGACAAAGCCACTGTCAATGTCACCAGACACACCACGTCTACTGCCCTCCGTCTCGCAGTAGGCCACGCCTTCACGTCGGATTACACAAAACGTTTCCGACCTGATATACCACCAGATGAGTTGTACTGCGAGTGCGGGTTTTCGGACCGCTCGTGGTTTCACCTCATATATGACTGCCCCCGGTTTGAAGAAGCGAGAACCACCACTGCAGGGCATGCGCGCTGGGACAGCTTCTCCCCACAAGACCTACTGTGTTACGTGCGAGCAGCACGTGAGCCTGACTTAGGCGACTAAAGGGATGAACGCGGTGACTTAGTGAATTCCTAACTCTAGCACGAAGGCAGAGTGTCGTCTCAACGCTCGAAGGCGGAGTCTTGATAGATAGCCTTTACAGGCGAGTCGCGACCCCGAAGGATGAGAGAGAGAGAGAACTTGGTTTGATAACAAGTTGAGAGTCGTACAAGAAATCCAAGCTATCGACTACAACAGTCGATAGCTTCCTTATAACCTATTCGCGCGATCCGCCTTCGTCAGCGAGACCGCCACTACTACTAATCTGCTAGTAATCGTCCACAGTTATACAGTCAGCGTATCGTAATCCGTCAGTCAGCCATCAGTCATCATACAGTAATCGGTCAGTCATCAGTCATCAGTCGTTGTATAGTACAGTAAGTGTCCCCTTGATCACGCCCCCTCGGTTATCGGTTAGGTCAGATACCTACTATGACCCGGGACGTTACATCACCCCCTTCACAAGGGTGAGCGCCCTCGCTCCACTACCCAGTTAGGTACCGCCATTAGTCTGACATCTGTCTCGTGCTCATTGCGTATCCTTACTATGGCGTGCGCCCTCCCGAGACGCTTTGCTGAGTGCCGCGCTCGATCGACTTGTATGAAGATGTCATCCTCGAGCTTTTTGATGGCGGCCTCTAGCTCCTTGATGACTTCCTGGGACGCGCGGTAGCGCCTCACCTCAGCTATAAGGGAAATATCCCCCAGCCGGGACAAGGCTTCGTCTACCTGTCGCCATCCCCAGAAGTCAGCGCACAAGTACTGCAGATCTTCTCGGGAGTACTCAGCTGTGGGTCCCATGTCCCGACACGGCTCGGCGTGTATATCCCCGCGGTATATTGGTTGGGTCCTCCCCATCGTCCCAAAGACCTCCGGGTTGTCAAGCATCCTTACCCGCACGTATCTGGCGGGGATGCGACGACCCTCGTGTTCGATCACCATGGGTACCCAGTTCATCCCGTTGTTGAGGACGAACCCACTGGGGGTAGGCGATAGGGTACGGATAGGGCGCCTCGGCGCGTATGGATGGGTGAGGTATCGCGTGCTTCCGCATAGGATGGTAGCCCTCGCATGGCGTACCCTTCCTCCGCAGTCGGTCCGTAGACGACAGCAACCGGCGGTGCTCGTCTTTTGTCATCCATGGTTTCATCGGCAATGTCTTCGCCTTCTTCTTCGTCGTTGTTGATTCGAGGTGGGATGCGCATGGGAGCGCAGTGGCAATAGTCTTGCGGGTTATCGCACCTGGTGCAGATAACATTGGCGTCGTGGTACGAGCCGTCGGAGGACTCGTCACTGTCGTAGTGATCGACAGCGGTGGTGGACGTGAAGGCGGTGGAGGGCTGGAGGATACTTGCCTCATCAACCTCTGTATCCTCGTCCGTCTCTCCTGCGGCGTCATCCTCGTCACCTGGTCCAGCCGCCAGGAGGTCATCACCTCCTTCAACAGCCCATAGTCCTTCCTCATCTGTCTCCACTCTTCCGCTTGCGGGTGTAGGGAATCGCCGGCGAGCCTCGGCCAGGTCTTGTTCTCGCTGTTCTCGTTCTTCTTGGTCTCGTTCTGCTGCTGCCCTGACGTGCTCGACGGCGGAGCAGAATGGGTCGTCGACATTGTTGTTGTTGTCGTAGGTGGTAAGGGTGTTGACGTATGGGACGTCGTTGATGTTGATAGTGGTGATTGGGACATGAGACATTGTACGAGGGGATGTTGAGGAAGTTCGTTCTGTGAAGGCTGCTTTTAAGTGTATTTCAGCCTGCGGGTTATTGTGCTTGAACTTCCTTATCTCGTCGTCCGCGTGAACATCATTCCACGAGACCCACTGATTGTCCGAGTCGGCGTATCCTTTCCACTTGATCAGGTATTGCAGTTTGCGCCCTTGTCCCCTTCTTCTGGAGTCTAGTACCCTTTCGACCTCGTATTCTTCCACGTTATCTATCAACTCCGGTGGCGGACGTTGGTAATTGGTACCATGTGTCACCATTTCTTTGTAAGGTGTGAGAAGATCTGTGTGAAACACATTGTGGATGATCCACTGTGTGGGAAGTTCTAGTCGATAATTAACGGGTGACATCACCTGGATGACCGCGAACGGGCCGTGCCGTCTGGGCGCAAGCTTCGTGGTTGGCTGGTTGGTGCGCAAATGACATCCCTCGAGCCAGACCTTATCTCCCACCTGATACTTGGGTGTGTCACGATTTTTGATCCATGACTGTTGCGCCTTCTTCATTTGTCCTTGTGCTTGTTGTCTTATCTCCTTCAATTGTTTCAGCCTTATCTCAACCCGTGGTATTGGCGACAGCTGATCTGTCCAATTAGCGCGTGGGTGATATCCCATCAGCAATCTAAATGGTGATTCGCGTGTGGACTCATTGGTCCAGTTGTTATGTGCAAATTCCGCCAGCGCTAGGTATTCTGCCCAATTGTGTTACGTGCGAGCAGCACGTGAGCCTGACTTAGGCAACTAGAGGGGTGAACGTGGTGACTTAGCGAACTTCCGGACTCTAGCGCGAAGGCAGAGTGTCGTCTCAACGCTCGAAGGCGGAGTCTTGCTTGATTGCCGTGTAGGCGGATCGCGACCCCAAAGGATGAGAGAGAGAGAACCCGATTTGATAACAAGCTGAGAAGAGTACAAGAAATCCAAGCTATCGACTACAACAGTCGATAGCTTCCTTTTAACACTAACGCGCGACCCGCCTTCGTCAGCGAGGCCGCCACTACTACTATCTGCTGGGTAATCGTCCACTAGTAATCGGTAAGCGATTCATGAATCATCAGTCATCCGTCAGTCATCCGTGCGTCATCCGTGAGTAATCGTACAGTAGGTGAGTCATCGTCATGCATCAGTACAGTAAGAGCCCCCTTTGGTCACGTCCCATCGCTTATGGGTTAGGTCAGATACTTCCTATGACCCGGGACGTAACAAATTGTCTTGCCTTTCATTGACCCAGAATCGGAGGTATTGTTCCAACCATTGGTTGTTGCGTTCCGATTGTCCATCAGTACGGGGGTGATAGGCCGTCGATATGTTCTGTTGTATCCCCAGGACTCAGCACAGTCCTCTCGTGAACTTAGATGTGAATCGGGGGTCTCGGTCACTGATAATCTTTGAGGGTAGTCCGAACCGAGCTACCACATGTTTGGCGTAGAGTATCGCTGTTTCTTCTCCTGATATTTCCTCGACGCATGGTATGAATATGGACGCCTTGGAGCAATCGTGGTCAGTAATCGTCAGAATAGAATCGTATCCTCGTGATTTGGGGAGCTTCGTGATGAAATCTAGCGCCACCACTTCGAATGGTGTGCTTCTGGTTTTGGGAATAATGGTTGCAACGGTGCTTTCGTCCTTTGTGTATTGACTTTGCACCGTTGGCAATCAGCGCATCCTCGGACATAGTCCACGATATCGTTCTTCATTGTTGGCCACCAGTATTGTCGTTCTACCAACTGGGTTGTTCGATTTATTCCTGGGTGTCCGTGAATCGGAGGATCGTGATGCATGCGGATTACTTCTCTGATTTCGTCTGGTCCCCCCGTAACGACCAGTCTTTGTCCTTGGTACCACCATAGTCCATCGGCCTTTGTCAGCCTGTGCGGGTCCACCCATTTACGTACTTTTTGGTCATCTTGTGACCTTGTGGTTTTGATAGTTCGTACGAATAGTTCGTTTGGTAGAACCGTAACGTCTTCATTATCCTTCTCTCCTTGGTCATAGTCGGGGCGTCTTGACAGGGCATCTGCTCTTCCATTGGCAGTTCCCTTTACGTGGTGTATTTCGAAGTTATACTCGGCCAGTTCCAAGACTTCTCTAGCTATTCTTCGACTGATCTTCTGGGGATCTCGCCAGTATTGGAGATTGAGATGATCTGAGAATATGCGTACTTTGTGGGGTGATCCAGCGAGTAGGTGCCTCCAGTTTCGCAGCGCTTTTACTATAGCCAGTAGTTCGAGATTGTATATGTCGTAATTGCGCTCAGCTGCATTGAGCGTCGCCGAATAATATCCTACTGGGTGTCGTTTTCCATCTTGTTTCTTCTGTAGTAGTACCGCTCCTACTGCAAACCCAGATGCATCAACTTCTAGATCAAATTGTTGGGTTTGGTCAGCGTGTGCGAGGATGGGTTCCCTAGTGACCCTTCGTTTAAGCGTGTCAAACGCTGTTTGTTGTCGTTCCCCCCATTGCCAGGGTTCGTCTTTGCGCGTTAGCTCATTTAACGGCTTGGCGATAGCCGCGAATCCTTTAATAAATTGCCGGTAGAAATTGCAGAAACCAAGAAATGATCGTACGTCCTTTACCGATGATGGGGATTGCCAGTCGCGAACGCCCGAAATTTTGACGGGGTCCATGCGTGTCACCCCCTCTTCAAGGATTACCCCCAGGTAATCAATGCTAGAAGCGTTAAAAGTGCACTTTTCTGGTTTGAAGAAGAGGTCGTGTTTTTGAGCGACGGCAAGAACGTCGCAGACTGCATCTTGGTGTTTCTTCAAGGCTTGCAGTTGTCGTTTTGTAGCTATGGCAATGTCGTCCATGTAGACCCGTATTGCTGTTCCTAAGGCTTCATGTTTTGCTATGGTTGGGCGGTAAATCTCGTTCATGAAACTCTGGAATGTAGCTGGTGAGTTGCACAGTCCAAAGTACATAATGGTTGGTTCGAAAAGTCCACGGCGTGTTTTAAACGCTGCTTTGTGTTCGTCGCCCTCCTTGATACGTATATTGTTATAGCCTTGTCGGACGTCTAGTTTGCTGAAGATTTGCGCTCCTCCAGGTCTTTGATTAGATCGTTGATGAGAGGAAGTGGGTATTGATTTGTATCGTCCACTCGTTGATCCTTCGGTAGTCCTGGACAGGTCGTAGCTTTCCGTCCTTCTTTTTGATGAAAAAGAATGATGATGCGTATGGGGATTTTGAGGGACGAATGTATCCCTTTTCCATTTGTTCGTCAATGAAGTCGTCGAGTGCTGCATCTTCGTTCCTTGTCATTGGGTATACCTTGCAATCGATGACTTCTGGTGCCCCTTTTTTGAATTCGATGGCGTGGTCGCAACTTCTTTTTGGTGGGAACCTCTTTGCTTCTTCTTCGCTGAATACTCGTGCGAATTGTTGATATTCTGTTGGTACTTCGACGTTCTTGGTATACTGCTTGGCATCTATGGCAAGCTCGACCGCTGATCGTCGCCCATACACTTGTTCTTCTATCGTGGTCACGATTTGTTCCTTTGTTTCGGTGGTGAACATTCGTGATACTTTGGCGTCGTTCTGTTCTTCGTTGAGCAACCTTGCTAGTACGGTTCTTCTGTCGCTTGGGTTGACCGTTCGTAGTACGATAGGGAGCTGTTTTTCGTCAATAGTGGCGTGTCGCCAACTGAACCTTGGTTCGTAGGTTGCGAGCCATGGGTATCCTAGTAATATGTCTTCCTTGCCGATGTCGGTAATTAGGAAGCGCATTTCCTTCTTTGTTCCTCCTGTTTCCACATTAAGCGTGAGGTAGTGTGTGATCTGCCCCGCTTTATTAGTGGTATCGTCGATGTTGTAGATGTTTTTGGGCTTATCTAATGCCCGTTGTCCCAACCCCATCCTTTTGACGAATTGTGGATGGATAAAATTGTCGGTGGCTCCTGAGTCCACCAACACTTTGATGTCGGCCATGTTGTAACTTGCACGAATGGATACTGGTACTCGCATAGATCGGTAGCGCATAATGTACACAGAGTTACAACGTATTGCCCTCACCCAGGCCGCCGGGTTCAGGGTTTCCAAAATCCTGTCCCATCAACTGCTGTAGGACCAGGTCTTTGACTTCTTCATCGTCTCCTGCTACTCCGCGCAGCCATTCCCCGCCTTTTCTTCTTTGGTTGTTGCCGTTTCGACGGCGCGTGTTTGCGCATCTCGGCGCCTCCTTGGTTGCCTGCAGTCGCGGCTGATGTGTCCCATCTTCTGGCAGTTGTAACACTGCGTTTGGCTGTGGTCTCGTTTGAACTGCCTTTGTATGAACCCCCCTCGGGGTGGAAATGGTGGTTGCGGGGGCCTAGCGTTCCTGGGATGGTTCGCTATAATGTCTTCCGCCCCTGCA
Source organism: Lactarius quietus (assembly GCA_015025155.1). Taxonomy (NCBI): domain Eukaryota; kingdom Fungi; phylum Basidiomycota; class Agaricomycetes; order Russulales; family Russulaceae; genus Lactarius; species Lactarius quietus. The sequence continues at coordinate 20,643 of WITN01000366.1, read as the reverse complement.
AGTCGTCCTCGTACTCGATCTGCGGATGTGTCCATTCGGTCGTCGTTCTGAAGTGGTGCTAGCAACTTAGCTAGTGCTCCTCCTGTTGCTCGTCCTGGTTTGAAGGCATCTAGATTCCCCCTGACCGTTTGCATGTGAATCCACTTCTGCTGCCTCTTCAGGGCAGACTCTCTCCATTCTTCATAGTTTCGGGGGTCGTCATGTTGATACATGGTTTCGTATAGCGCGCGTGGTAGTCCTCTTGTGAAGTACTTGAGGGTTTGTTCGGCGTTGATGTTGTATCCCGCGTGTCGGACGAGCTGCTCGAATTGAGCAATGTAGTCGTCGATTTTTCCATCCTTCTTGTGGATACCGGCATCGAGCTGGGCTTGCGCTCATTCTTTGCTGAGGACGTCACCGAATTGTCTTTGGAAGGCGTGGAGTAGGTTTTCCCACAGCCTATTGTCGAATTGGTTGGTGCCCGTGGCGACTTCATTGACAAGCCATCGACTTGCCGACATGACCCATTGGTTAACCGCGTTTCCCTGAATGTATGTGAGAAACAACATAGCTTTCTGGTACTTATTCAGCATAGCTGAATGGTTTGCGTTGACTCCTGCATAGACCTCCCATTGGAGGATAAATGCCTCGGCTTGCGACCTGCTTCCTGTGAATGTAGGTGGTGGGTTACCAATGAACTTGTCATTGCCCCCTTGGTGTGCGTTGTGGGCTACTGCAGGCCCTCCCAGAGGTGGTCCTCCTCCTCCGCCTGGTGTTCCTCCTCCTGGTGGTCCTCCTCCTCCCGGTGGTCCATTGTTTCGTGGCCGCAAGGGTGGGAATGGCCTGTTTTCGGGTGATGGTACCCTGTTGCGATTGAGTCAAAACTCATAGAACATGTCTGTTCCTTCAGGGATGCTTGGTGCGTCGGGGACATCCGGTCCCATTGCTCGGTTAGCGGCTTCCATGTCTTCTGGTTGTAGTTGTTGAACGTGGCCTGTCTGTTCGTTTATGACAAGTCGAGGTGGCGATACTTCTGTTTGAGTAGTCATGTAGCTGTATGGTATTCCTCTGATTGGTTCAGGGATGTGTAACTCAGCTGTTCGTGCGGTCAAGGCCTCTACCTCTGGTGATTGTACTGCGATTTCTTCGGGTTCTACTACTTCACTGCGTGGGGTTGGTGATCGTTCGCTAGTGTGGCTTGATGCTGCCACTGTTTCTGTTTGTAGTTGAAATTCGGTCCTTGGTGGTTCCGAATCGAGGCTGTCTTCTTGGCCGTCTATGGGCCCTTGTTGGTCGATTGGTCGCGCGTCGACTAGTGGGATGTTGATGTGTAAATCGTCGGCTGCTGGTCGCGTCGCTTCGAAGTAGTTGTTTGTGTTGCTCCACCTGAGCTCGACCCAGCAGCAGCGTTCCCTGTTGAATACTACGGGGTGAAATCGCTGTGATGTAGCTGCTTCTGCGTAGTATCCTGTGTTGTTTTCTTCGGATCTTCTGGTGTCCGGTACGTGTCGCCACCTTACTCGTCCTATAAGGTAGCGAGCAGGTGCGTCTCGTTCTCTTGAGTCGATTCGATAGGGCACGAAGTCCCACCCGTCTTTGGTGTTAAGAGTTGCCACGGCGTTCGATAGAAGGAGAGCTTGGATTTAATGTTACGTGCGAGCAGCACGTGAGCCTGACTTAGGCGACTAAAGGGATGAACGCGGTGACTTAGCGAATTCCTAACTCTAGCACGAAGGCAGAGTGTCGTCTCAACGCTCGAAGGCGGAGTCTTGATAGATAGCCTTTACAGGCGAGTCGCGACCCCGAAGGATGAGAGAGAGAGAGAACTCGGTTTGATAACAAGTTGAGAGTCGTACAAGAAATCCAAGCTATCGACTACAACAGTCGATAGCTTCCTTATAACCTATTCGCGCGATCCGCCTTCGTCAGCGAGACCGCCACTACTACTAATCTGCTAGTAATCGTCCACAGTTATACAGTCAGCGTATCGTAATCCGTCAGTCAGCCATCAGTCATCATACAGTAATCGGTCAGTCATCAGTCATCAGTCGTTGTATAGTACAGTAAGTGTCCCCTTGATCACGCCCCCTCGGTTATCGGTTAGGTCAGATACCTACTATGACCCGGGACGTTACATACTGGGCACAGACGCCGCATTGTGCAGGATGTTCTATAACTTCCTCCACACTTCCCGAGCAGCATTCAAACCGAATGAAGAATCAAACGTTGCTTCTTCCAAACGCACGCGAACACGAGGGAAAGTCCAGCCAATGGACGATCCTCTAACGGCGCGCACACCTTCAGAACTGAGACCTGCTGGTCCTGCTACTGTGGTGGAGACGGTCTTTCATGACTTCTTCACCTCTCGCCTTGACGTGCCACCTGACCCTGGTTAAATGCCCCGACCCCGAACCACTCAACACACATCCCTTTGCTGGGTAAGTCTTAGAGGTTCACTTATCAATCTTCTCGTCATGCTCTCCTTTTTCTCTATTCTGCATGTCTAAACCGCTGTTCTCGACATTTTTGTCTTACCTTACGCTTCCACTGGGTGGTTGCCATACTATACTTTCTCGCCTCCTAAAAATAGGCTATTTCTATCATCTCTTCTCCTAAATAACGATATCATGTCGCGTGACCGGCTTTGTATTATGTACTGCTCTGGGATATAAATTGATTCAAAAAAAAAAAAAAAAAAAAAAGAGCACAGACAACGATCTTCGGATGGCCGACAGAGGAGCATCGAACTCTGCGCCGCTAAGGCCTCCCAAGTGGCGGACGCGACTACGCTTGAATGCACCCTTACGGACTCCGTTGAAAATAACAACTCAGGCACGGACTCGGAGGTCGAAGACTTTGCCACATGGGTTCTCGAATTTTTTGACAATTATGCTCGATCGGGCGCGGAGACGATTCTTTCTCATATCCCCGCCAACCGTCCGCACATCTTCGGCCTTCGTCTCCACCGTCTTCTCAAGATATGTATACTAGGAACCTCGTCTCTTACCGAAGAACAGCGCAGGAGACGTCTGCAGGTCTGTCTGGAGTGTCTGTGGTGTTGGGCCAGGGCGTACAGTCAGAACTCGGAGTCCTTGCCGTCCCATTTCTCCCTTCCCAATCCCGACATGATCCGTCGCCTTCAGGGTGAACAGGATCCCACTGCTGCTATCATAGCACGGTCTTTCTGCGCATTGGTTGCAACGAAGCTTGCAACCGAGGTCAACTTACGCCATCCCTCAGATGTTGATGTTCGCGTCCGCGACACAAAGCTGGAGACCCTATCAGCTATTCTAGGAAGAACTCGCACGGAGGTGGAAGCTTATCTTTGTCAGCCTGGCGCAATTGAAATTGCCAACGTGGTTTCCCTCACGTCAAGCGTCATGAAGACCTTGTTCACAGAAGAGGTACCGTCGACGGACATACTGGGCATGTTCCGAGCGACTGTCGACACTCTCATCGCGGGGGACGCCCTGACTTCACTGGATGCAGAGCTGCCACAGAATCTGGTATCTTCCTTCCACACGACGTATTCCAACGCACAACAGCTGCAAGCTCCTGATTGGCTGAGGCGCCAACTTGGTCCGGTATCAGAGAAGTTGTTTGCGGTCAGTGACTCGCGACAGGGTGGAGGTGATCTCCAAGTCTGAACGTGCATGGATGACAGACCAATGCCTCCTACATTACTACCGTACAGTCTCATTTTGGGTCTCCCGTGCGGGATGACGGGAAGGCTTACTAGTAGGAGCCGTGGTGGTATCCACTGCTATCTAACAAAGTGAATCGCGGTATTTACTTCTTTCATCACTCTTGACTTCTGCTATACCTCCGTAGGATTCGGTATAGATTCCAGATGAAAAGTCTGTGTCATATAATTTACTAGCGACATAGGGTGGATTATCAGATGAACGACGACCAACTACTCAATTCTCGAAGAATACGTACTAGTAGCATGTGTGCGGATGACCAATAATATTAATATTACAAGAGAGCTTCGACGTCCAATATCCTCTAGCAAAATATAAGAGACTTTTAACTAAATGTCAACCTTCGACGCGAGTGAACCAACTACGCTCGAGACCCTTGTCGAGACCCGGGCCCGGTACTTCGGCCTTTCCCATGCAGTAGCGGCCGCCACTGGGCCCGTTATGCGTCCGCGGTAGGGAACGGCCCGCCCTGTATCGTCCTCTCGTCGTAACATCTATCCACGTCCAACTACCACGTCCGAGTTCAACTTCCAAATAAAATCGAGGGTGGTACGGGCGATTTTCTTGCGCCTGCCACGCTCAAGGTCATCGCAGAGGAGCACATAAACGGTCCTTTCTCGCTCTCGGAAGGGGTTTAATGGGTGGAAGATTGTCAACTCCACCGCACCACACGAGAGCTAGACACTCGCGTTCAACTACGTGAGCCTCGCGCTTAACAATTTCCTGCACCATCTCGTACGTGTCTGGTTACTCCCCAAGACAACAAACACTCACACCTCTTCATCGGAAAGCACCCACGTCGCCGCCGCAGCGCAGCGCGTACATTCCGCAGGCGGTTTATCTGGTTTGTCACAAATGCTCTAGGCAGCCTCGGCCTCGTCGGCACTCATGGCGCTGGCACGCACCTCGTCGCCGAGTGAGGCAATCCCAGCTCGGCATCTACCAACCTGCCACGCCCGGCGGCGCCCAGCAAGTAGGGTGTACAGTAATAAAAATGACAATATAATTTAACGATCTGCAGGCTAATATCGCCCGAAGCTGATTCGAAAGCGAGGGTGAAGAATGTACTGTATTTGTGCGAAACGTTTCGAAAAGTATATTATGGTCACTCTTGACTGGCACCAGTCTGCTCTCCTCACTAACAATCCTCCCCTCACCAGTGTATGTGCATGTCTTCACCCATGTCGTCACATTCTCAAGTGCCAGCATCCTCTTCGTAATTCAAGTCAATTCTTGATGTCGCCTTGAGCGAATATAAGAAAAAGACTGGGAATAACCTTGTAGACAACTGGCTCACCAGCGAACTACAAAGCTGCAACTCCGTCGAGGCAGTCCCTTGAGCCCGATATAAGGGTAAAGAGGACGCACACGCAGATAATCTCGTCACGAAGCACTCCCTATCACCGGTGATCCGGTCATGAAGAACAGAGGGTGCAGACCACCAAGGTACGACAGGAAGTGGGTGCCTCAGCAGACTGTTGGGGGCATTCAACTGAACATGCTGGGTCACCTCGATAACCTCGCCGTCATCTGTTCGGAGCATGATGCACTGGTTCGCATCCAGAACCCCAGGAAGCGGAAGCGTCGCCGTCGATCCACAGGACCCACTTTCTCTAGATCAACCGGGAGCGAAACTTGCAGCGTCTGACCCGCGCCTTTCGAAGGCACCTTGACGATGCTCTTCCGTGCAGACAAAAACTGGTGCTTGGTATCACGTCCTGATCATGGACATCACAGGAAGGCCGAGAATGGGAATCATGCGATGTCAGTCCTGTCAGTATTTGTGAGAATACTTGTAAAAGAATATGTGAAGTCACACCAGGGCGATATGAGCAAGCCACCCGCCGGTGCAGGGAGACGCAAGCGACAACGAAGATGACGACAGAAACTATAATCACAGTGACGATGGCGATGAAGATGACGACACAGACGTGCGATGACTAATAGACTAGTATGAAGACGACACTACTGCGATGAGTCAATAACGACGGCGAGATGGCGAGGATGGAGCAGCAGGCGATGGTGGAGGTGGTGCTAGTGTCTGTAGCTACTCGTAGTCACGGAGTTCTCAAGAATAAACTTGTTTTCTAAAATAAAAATAAAAAGCATTGCGCAGGAGTAGTACACGCGTTGGGAAGTTCGATGGTGACCGTCTGCGTCCTCGCGTATCGCCTCTCTACTCTGCTTTTCGCTCCCTCCGCTTTTTTGGCATACACTGACTCATGCCAAACGTTGTCTTTTCCGCCCGTAATTCTCTTCATCTCCGTCTTCTGGAAAGCATTGCTCTCCCTCTCCCTCTTCTACAAACGCCAATCCGTTTCTTTGCTCTGTTGCTTCGGTAAAGGTGGGGAGGAAGATGACGGCTGTTTCGTGACAGTCGTCGCTGTCTTTCTCTGTCTCTCCAATACGCCCTGGATGTGTTGCCCGTATCTCAACTTCTATCATTGTCTATCGCTTCCGAGTCATTGCCTCCGCACTCATGCGGATGGTGACGATGTCCATACACTGAGTGTCCTTCCTGTCTGTGTGAGTCTTTCCACCACGCTCACGCGTGGCCCTTCTGGCGGTGCGCAGAACGTCCCTTCGCCACTACATTTTCTGTTTTTTCTTTCTCTATGCATTACCACGCCTTCCCGTCCTTCCTCTACGCTGTGAAAGTTTGCAATTAGACCAAAATAAACGGTTGTTCCTTCGTTGGTTGGCCGCGCGCGTCTCACTGTTTCTTTCCCCCTATTTTTTGGGGGGCGCTTCCATTCCGTCTCCTGCCCTCCCTAAGTTCCTCTATCGCGCAACCGAAAGGAAAAATGCAACCAAAAATGCACACGAAAGCTGAAATGGTCGGAGCGTGACGGTGAAACGGCTTCACCCCCCTATGGTGGACTGAGGGATCTGTCCGGAGGTGTCCACCGGTCCAGCATGAGTGGCATTCCGTGTTACTAATTCGATCAGGGACCCCTAATTTGGAAATACAGTAGCTGGACATCCGGCGATCCGTACTTGTACAGTAACTTTGTGTATTTCCCGTGCGTGATCGGCGAGATTGATCGACACCAACGATACTGTAAAATACTCGAACACCATGAAGGTGTCTCACGCTCCTGCCCCTGCCCCCGCTGTTCCTTTCCTTTTCCCTAGTTGCGATCAGGCCTTTTCGGGGTGGGGCCATATTTATCCCTCAAAGACCGAAAAACTCCCTCAAAATGCCTGGCTCTGCTATCGTTGACATTCGGAATACTTATGGGGCGATTTTTATCGGCATGCTTTTCAATTTTATGTGAGTCCTCCCTTGGGCCGTTCTTCACCAGCACTTCTCCTGAGCTAGCGGACTTGTAGGCTCTTTGGTTTTGAAATCGTGCAGGCGTAAGTTCGAGTACTGGAAAACGTATTTTCTTCTTTTTGGCGCTGACCTGGCAAATTTTCTATCCTTGTCTTGTAGATACATATACTACTCGTAACTAATCCGTGTCTTCCGGATGAAACAAACTAACCAATCACAGGACCTATTGGAATAGAGACACAAGGGCATTCAAATTTTTCGTTGCGTTCTTGCTGTGCGTATTGTCGTTCGTTCCAGCCCTCCAAATTTTAATTTTTTTTAGAGTAATGGATACCATGAGCACAATTGTGTGTGCTTATGGAATCTACTGGTGAGGTAGCTCGCGCGATATCCTTCATCATGATGCGCTCATTATTGCAGGCACCTCGTCCGGAATTTTGGAAATCTCGAAAGCTTAGCGTCCCCGGTGCGGTGGGTCACCCTACTTGAGGCAGCTGGGCGTTTCTCATATATACCTCAGGGTCCTGGACGTATGTAACCTAAACTATCCTACCTTCATGGCCACTCTGTTCTGAGTCACTCACGCTACGCCCGCCTGATGTAGCTCCAGTCCGTTTTCACTGTACGTTTTTCGTTCTGTGATATTGTCACGTATTGACTGGGGCTTACTGCAGAGCCTCACTAGCACTGCCGTGCAGTTGTTTGTCGTTTGCACTCTGCCTTTAATTTGCGATTGTCCTAATGCAGGCTAGGTATTACGCAAGACGGGTTTACCTCAGTGAGTTTCCCGCCTTGTTTCCCGCTGTTGGTTACACTTCCGAGCCACAATATTCCATCAGTCAGCCAAAGTCTTATATGCCCGATTCTCGTCGTAAGTTATCGTAGTTAAGTGACAGAAACACCTCTGAATATGGTTTCGCAGGTGCCATTTAGCCTTGGCATCTCCAGTAAGTGCTCTTGCTATACTCTATGTGGGACATCTAATGTCATCTATAATCTTTGTATCTTTTTCAGTCATGGGAATTTGTGAGTTTGCTTCATTTCTATGACTGTCTCGAATTACTGTCAAACTTTGCATGCTAGACTCCCCTATAAAAGCAAGCGTAAAAGAGTATGTATTCTAGCCCCTCGAGAGTATCGAATGATTGAAACCTGTCGTTAGCGTCACTCAATACGGGGTTCCCAAGCCGATTGTATGTTTCAACTTATATCACATCCACGCACGCTAACGGCTGAATAGTGGTTGCCGTGCTTCTTGATGAGCGCATCCGTTTTCGTGGACATCGTGATCACTGTGACGATGTGTTGGGCTCTCTACCACAAGATGACTGGGTTCACAAGGTGAGTGTGAAATTTTATGCCAGACCTAGTAGTCAACGCCATGCACAGATCTGATTCCATCATCATGACCTTGGTGGTTTGCACCGTTAATTCGGGTGTGTTGTTGAGGTGAGTCTCTCATTTATGTTGCTTAGTGACCCAAAACTAACTTAAACAGCGCACTTGGTATCGCCGTGACTATCACCGTAAGATATTTCCGTTGCAATCTTTACCTTGAGGTTTCTTATGCTACGAGTAGTTCACAATCGCACCGTCCACCATGATTTGGTTTGCAATTTACTGGGTGAGCTGTAAATGTACGTTTAACATGGCGTCGGGCGCAGTGTGGTGAATGTCAATTGACATCTGTCCTACAGGTTATATAAACTCTTTACTTACCATGTGAGGAGTCCATTCCGTGTGTGATCTGGGGTTCAATTTCTCACCGAATCCACTTTCAGGCTGAACACTCGGGACTACATCCGTTACCGGCCAACCACGGACAACCCGGGTAACGCGTACGACTTGTCATCTATCCGAATCGAGCCACCAAGTGAGGCCTACAGCTCCAAATCCAGACAACCTGGTGTCACTCTCACTCTCACTGTGCACCATTCGACCGCATCGGAAATTTTGCGGTCCGAATCTGATCACACTACAGAGCCCACTTTCGAAGATCCAAAACCAGTGAGATATTTACACCCTCTTGCGAGCCATGATTGATAGTTATTTTCAAGGGGTGCCAGTGCGGAACTGTGGCATGATATGGTTGTCTGCGGAGTTTGCGGACGTTAAACCTTGATTGCTTCTGTACAAGATGTTTCGTCGTGATGGCTTCCCTCTTGATATGCAGTTGACACACAACAACCAGCTCTAAGTCCATTTTATTCCAGCTATACATAGTGATTTCTGAGAGTGGGATTAATCATCGTGGTGTTTACTTTTGCTACAGCTTCGTTTAAAATTGTCACGTGCTCTCCACTGTCCTCGCCGTGCTTCCACTGTCTTTCCCTTAGTCTGTCTTCGATTTTGTCTCTCTCATTTCAGGAATCTTGTCTGCTTTCTTTCTACCTGTTGTCCTATTGCTTTACCCGTTTTAGGCGCTCATTTGCCATTCAACACCCCCCAAAAAGGAGTTCTGGCCTGACAATAAGAGCGGCGTTCGCAACCAGATAACAGGCGTTTGCCCAGCTATGGAAAGTGCAAGTGTGACTTCCGTGAAATACGATGCGTACTTGCACATTCACGAAGTAGACCAGGCTACAGGCAAGGTCCATGACATGTCAGTCCCTCGCTCAGGAACCTTTGGTTTTCCTTTTTCATCAGCCATCATCTTCGTCCCATGTCAATCCACCACTTTTATATCGATGTCGGAAACTGCGAAACCCGTCACTTGATTTACTATGCGCTCGCCGGCTTAATTACCACGTAGCTCGACTCTCTCGCCAACCTCAAGACCTCCGTCGCCGTAGCGGCGCGATACATGCATTCCGTAGGCGGTTTCGGTTTCGTCTGACACGCCACAGACGCTCGATGCTACCTCGGTGTTGTCCCCACCTACAGCGCCGGCATCCACCTCGTCGCTGAGCGCTTGAGACGAGGTCCAAATTAGACACAATAGACAAATAAGCTTGCAAATAGGCGAAGTCGGAACAAAGAGATAGTAATCCGTTTGAAGTGAGCATTTCATATGAGCATATAAGACTAGTAGTTCCGACTGGGATCGAAACCGTAGTAGACGAGATCTCGAAGTCGAGACGAAAAGTGATGATTGTGGTTCCAGTGTGGTCTTCATGTCGCTCGGGCTTGGCGGGTGCGTTAGCAAGTTGACGCCGACAATCCACGTGTCGCGTACGGGAGGTATTAACTTACTGAGGTATTGTAAGGCGATATAATGAAACCGGTCCGCCGGCCCCCGACCTGTCTTCGATGCGAGCATGCATCGCTCTTTCGCAGATGGACTCGCAAAGGGAGGCCGCTCATCTACTACATGCGCCGAGCCCACTGTTTCGCGTCGTAACGTCCACGTCCTAGTCTAATTCCCATATAACATCGAGGATGGTATATGTAGGGCGGGGAATTTTTGTCTATCAATGATGTATCTGCGAGTCATTAAGTTCACGTTAAAGCAGCAAAAAGTGTCACATCTCCGAGGCTCTCAGGCTCAAGAGTCAAGACAAGGGAAGTGACAGGTTTATTCGGCGCCTCAAGATATTTCGTGATCTGAGGGCCTGCTGGTAGGTCAGACTACACGTTGGCAAGGCGGGGTGTGCTCATCGAGAGAGAGAGAGCGCCTGACGGCGTTACATGCTGAGCGTAGTAGCTGGTATATACCGCCGAGAAGGGACTGCCTGCACTCGGCGACGAGAAGCGTGCCAGCGCTATTGATGGGGACGTCGCCGAGGCGGCCGAGAGCGTTTTTAACGAACCAGGTAAGTCGCCTGCGGAATTGTATGCGCTGCGCCGCGGCGGCGACGGCGACGGGGATCTTAAGATCGGCGAGAGAGCCCAGCCGCTCGGTGATTACGCCGGCGAGCGCGTATGCGCGCTCGGGGTAGAGCGGCTTATCGGTCGCCGCGATCTCACGGTGGTTGTGTGCGGGGTGTGTTGGTGCTTCCAGATGACGAGATGTGTGTGAGTGTCGTTGTTTGTCAAACTGGACGCGTACGAGGTGCAAAAAGAAACTGGGAGTCTGGGACGCTCTGAATTCAAACTTGGTGGCCGTCTACCCTTTCGTCGGTCTCCAAACTCCACAAGAGAGCAAGAAATGACCTTATATTTGCTCATTGAAACGTAGAGCGGATCGTGCTGGTGGTCCCTCGCGATGATCTTGAGCGCGGCGGGCGAGAGAAAATTGCCTACATGATACCGCCGCCATCTAACGATGCTCTGAAGCTCTAACTCGAAAGCCCCTCACAAAAACTAGGCCTCATGGGACACTGTCACCACAATTCTATAACAACGGTCATTGCACAAAGGGTATATTCTAGCTCTATCTTTCAATGCCTCCACTAGATTAAGTTACAGACACATAATGTTTACGCATCTACAAGCGCGGAACGCCATCTACTTATACCACCCCAGTCCTAACGAACTTCGGCCATTACAGCATTACCATTCGCGCTGCTCTCCGGCCGCCGCTTTTTTCCAAAGAATGACACAAGACGCTCAGTCCTCCCCATCGGTGCGCAAACCACGTGCGCCCTGGCCCCGCCGTTGCTCCTGGCCTTGGAGCGGTCTGGCGGCGACGCAGTGAGGAAGCCAACGACGACGTTCCAGAGGTTATTAGCGCTGAGCACCTGCTCCGACGCAAGGACAGCTTTATCCGCGACGCGGGCAAGTCTGAGCGCCTCATCCGTATCGCGACGCGCGACGATGCTGCTAGGCGGGGGACGCTCGTCCACGTCCAGTTCCCATTCCATGTTCCCGTCCGCGGGGCGGTCGCGCTCGAGGTAGTGCTGTAGAGCCGCGACGTGCAGGTGCGTGTCGCGCGACGCGCGCTCTAGGTTCTGCTGGCGCTGCTTTGCGATGCGACGGAGGGCGCGAGCGAATTTCTTTTCGAAGCGCGTGTGGCCTGCGAGGTACTGCCGCATTGCGTTCTCCGAAGGCGTGCCGACTAGCTCCGGTGATACCTGCAGGGCGGGCAGCTCAGTCTCCGGCTCGAGCGGGCGGATTATGCCTTGGGTTGACACGCGCTCGCGGATCATGTCCTGGTGGTCTGCGGATTTGGCCTGCGGAACTATGTTAAAAATGGTAGTTGACCGGTGAGATGAATTTATGTTACCCAATCGCCTGCATATACCGATGCCTCTCCGGCCTTAGGGACGTCTTCTGGGTGGGGTTCAGAATTGCCACCTGTCCTCGAACCAGCAAGGTCGGCCGAGGTGTCTGATAGATGGTCCTGTGACCTTGGTGTGACCCGCCCCGAAGTATTGCCGGCATTACTCCCAGAATACATTGTTGGATTCCCAGTCCCCTGCGCCGACGGTCGTGACCACCACCGCCGTCGTTTGACGCAACTTGCAGCACGCTGAATCCGGGACGTGTGGTTGGGAGAAAGGACCTGGTGCCTCGAGCTCTCGTTCGGCGGAATTGGGGAAGTACTGGAATTGTGGTCCGTAGAGCTTTGTGGCTCTAGTTGCATGCCTGTGACGTGCTTGCAAAACGAGGCCATCGCGCGGTGGCAGTATTTTCCGGGCGTGGTGAACGGGAAGAGAACGGGAAGAACGTGAGCTACGTCTAAAGAAAGGACCTGGTCAGGAATAGCTCCGCACTCTGTTAGTGCGGACATACCATCGTAAACTTGGAGGTGCACGCGTGTGGGCCGCATGTCATTCTCAACGTGCTGGAAAGCCGGATACATATCCTTCGTCTCATTACTCAACGGAAATCGCTCCGGGTGTGCAGCCCGATGGGCCCTACAGGGCAGTCAGTCAACGCCGAATAAGGGGGAAAGAGGACGCACGCGTAGATGATCTCGTCTCGTAGCACTTCCCTGTCGCCGGCAATGAAGAACAGAGGGGGCAGACCACCAAGGTACGACAAGGCCGGACTGACGAGGGGGTGCCTCAGCAGACAGTTGGGTGCGTACAATTGGACCTGCTGCGCCACCTCGATAACCTCGCCGTTATCGGTACGGAGCCTGAGGCTCTGGCTCGCATCCAGAACCCCAGGAAGTGGAAGCGTCGCCGTCGATCCAGCATTCATGGTAGGAGGGGACACGGGAACCACTGTCTCCTTATCTATGGGGAGTGAAGCTTGCGGCGTTCGACCCACGCCTTTAGAAAGCACCTCAACGATGCTCTTCCGTAGACCGCTGCGCACCGTGGCGTAGATCTCATTCGAGGGCGGGGGCCAAAGGGGACTGGGCTTGTGAAGACAAAGGCCGGTTGTTGGTATCACGTCCTGATAGTGGACATCGAATCAGACACAAAGGGGAGACCGGAGAACAGGGGACGTACAGTGTCAGTATTTGTGAAGATACTTGTAAAAGAATGGGTGAGATCACACCAAGGCGATACGAGCACGCCGCCAGCCGGTGCAGGGAGACCGGAGTCGCGGACGACCTGGAGGAGCGCCAGTGACAACCCGCCACCGGCAGAGTCACCAGCAATAACAATATGCTCAGGTCTGACGGGACGATGGGCTGCGCCTTCTGGTGGTTTAATCAAGAAAATATCTCGACGTGTTTTCAACGTTATGTTTGACAATGCAAGACATTACTCACATGCCGCAAGAAGGTCCTGGATCGCACAGGGAAAGGGGTATTGAGGTGCGAGACGGTAGTTCACGGCTGTAAGAGAGTAACGGAATGAGAATGATTTAAATCTAAGCTGCTTCAAACTAACCAAGGACGCGTCCGTGAATCTTACGAGCATAGCGCTGGATGCTGTAGCTTTGGACCAAGAGGTTCGTAAGCCGTCGCATGGAGATTGTATACGTCGAGAAGAGCTCACCGTTCCTGGTCCACACTGCCGAAGTAATAGCCGCCTGGAACATACAACGTCAAGCCGACAATCGTCTCAGGATGAGGTGGACTATGGCATACCTCCGTGGGAATATAAAATACATCGCATCTCGTCCATCTCCGGTTGGTACTCTGCATTGTCTCTCGATGTTTCTGAGTTCTTCGAATGCACACCAGCGTCTCCCTCAAGCTCCGGTAGCGGCCCAGAGGCGACACCGTTCAAGATATGATCGCGAAGTTCAGGGCGCTCCGCTGTGTGCTCCTGGGGTGCAGCAGCTGAACCCTCGCGTTCCTTGCTGCGTCTCTGCGCCTTCTGCCAGTCCTTTTTGGCGCTGATCCACTCGGCGTCCAATCTGATTTGCATAGGCCAGGCGTCAAATATAATGACCGACTAAGAGAAAAGAGGCACGTACCCTCGAATGCCGCGGACCTGCCACCACTTTGTTCCGCCAACGACCCGCTTCATCACGTCCTCGCCTCCGAATGCCCTGATAAGAAATGTCGCTGCTTCGTCGCAGGAGGCCATTGGTATCACAAGGCGGACGACATGGGTCGACGGTGGAGATGGAGTGCGGATATTCGAGAAAGATTGCAATTCTTCGACAGTATGCCTTGGATCGAGAACCAGAAACTAAGCATTTCGATAAGGCCGGCGAGCTGGTCAGGAATTTACCTCGTAGCCACGTCCATGAAATCCTTCAACAAATAACAGCGCTTAACGGGATTCACATGCGACGCAAACAGCAGGATGCACCTTTACGATATTGAATGCTTCATCGTACAGCAACTCCTCCCTTCGTAGAGGGACGCCGGTCTTGGAACCATGGCTGACGACCTTGGAGAAATAGTGCTTGACGAGGGTTTCAAGGAAGAGAGGGCCGGCCGTAAGAGTGGCTCTTGTCGTGAGCAAGTTAGGCATTGTGCCGGGGTAGAAGATATTTGGGGCAACGCACCTAGTCGTTGCGCTATATAAGGGCGTCGAAGGTAAAGCGAAGGGCGTGTATTCGGAAGCCCGTGTGGCCATGCATATTGGTCGTGGCCAGTGTTATTATTTTCATGATGGTCAGACCACAGTTCCACACAGAGTCACACTCCCAGAAAGGAAAGTGCTAATGAGACGCCGATATAATAAGTGTGGGAAAAGTCACGTGAGCATGGGCGAATCACAGCCGTTTGCATGTCAGTCAGCCACTGGCAATCCAACTTGAAGCTTTGACTCAAGTGGTGGCCCGTGTGGAGGGGTCTCATTAAGCATCCGCCCTCCAAGCAAGGACCTGCACCTTGTCTCATCCCTGCTTTGTAATTTTATGTGAAAGAAACACGGCTTGGTGCCAGTGGCTTAAACGCCCATTCAACTTGCGAACCTCGCATAATTACAGTCACGAGGGGTGGATCGTCTTGGAACGTGCTGTTATCCTGACTACGTCGATGACACTGAATGAATTGGTTTATTAGCTGGGCAGAAGATGTCTTTACATGAAATCGTGACTACGGACAGGGTACCCGTGACACCACTGGCACACGGCAATATGCTAGTGCAAAGTTATGTACCCGAGGGGACCGCGACCCCGAAGTCTAGTCACGATGAAGCAATGTGGATCGTGTGCGGTGATGTGCGTGGACTGAGTTGCTCGTATCGACGCCTGCCCTATCTGTTGCCCTACCTGTACTTCCATTGTGGCGCAATCATTCGAGAATACCGGAATCCTGTTCGTCAGTCAATCATTCTCCCATTCCTGGCGGAACGACGTGGCCTGCTCCACAGTCCATAATGCATAAAGTCTAGCCCTATTATATACAGGTTCGTTCTCCCGTCGTCGAACCTCTGTGTCAT
This sequence comes from Lactarius quietus, assembly GCA_015025155.1. Lineage (NCBI taxonomy): Eukaryota > Fungi > Basidiomycota > Agaricomycetes > Russulales > Russulaceae > Lactarius > Lactarius quietus. The sequence goes on along the minus strand of WITN01000366.1, from coordinate 5,062 downwards.
TTTACATGCTTTTTCAACAACTCATAATGCTGCTTGCCAGCCCTAACAGATGTAGCGCCGTTGATCGACCACAAACTGCACGTCTTCATTTTATTTTTATTTTTGTGCACCTGAAGGTACGGAATCTTATGTAGCTTTACATGACTGACTTCGTCTGAATCCCGCATGTGTGAGGCCTCTTCCGGAAAAGCATCTCCCTCAGCCCAGAAGGCCGACGTCGTGCGGTGCTAGCCGCCGAGTGGGTTGCGACCCGATAAGTGCGTTGAGGATGGTGTAGGTGGTAGTCGACTGAGCAGTGAGCAGTGATGGGCGGCGGCGGTCCATTTGGGGCCTCGGTGTTTGAGGCGGGCTGTTCCTCCTCCTCCCTTCCTCCTCTCTCACCCTCCTCCTCCCTATCCCCCTCGCGGACCCTCTGGCTCTTCGTAGTCTTGGGGAACGTGGGCGTGTCCCTTCGTTGCAGAAAGTGTCAGAGTTGCGTGGGGCGGTTCCATAGTATTTTGTGTCTGTGCGGTAACGGCTAGCGTAGATCGTCCCGTATCATGGGGTGTCATATTGCATTTATGCCTTCCAGGTTGTGTCTCCCGGTTGCTTCAATGCAGTTCGCAAGCGGTATTAGCAGTTTAGACCTTGTGAGGACGCTCCCTCCCGTCCTATTCAAGATCGGCCAGCGTTCAAGTTCGTGTGCGTAGTTCGAGCATTGTAACGGGAAGTGTTTCCTTGTTTCCTTGGGGTGGCCACAGGCCATACATTGCAGGCTGTCTACTCAAATAGTGGTTGAGAGGGGCGTTCCCTATACAGAGTTGGAATATGCGGCTTGCAACTTTTCTAGCGATCCCTTCGAAGCTGATGTACTTCAGGTAATTCTGTGAATAGGGCACAAACACCCATGATACGCCACGACAGCCGCACTGATCCGCATGTTTCTCAAACGTTGCCCACGGGAATGCCAATTCCTCCTTCACAGAAGAGAGGCCTCGAGGTGCTTAGAACCTGTCAAACTCCGCACGCAGGCTCCCCGTGGTAGGTCGTCCGATGAGCGATGAGCGTTTAGATAAATCGCCCATACCGTCGTCTTGTAAAGTCCGGGAGTTGGACTCAGGCGTGGATGTTACAACGTGACACTGGCAGTGGGCGCGGCGCCTCCCTTTGTGAGGCGTGGTGCATGTCATCACATCAGCAAAATAAGTTGGGAATCGCGGGGCTTGCCGATAGTGAAATGGTTGGCCGGCATTCCACCCGCTTGTGACCGGGCCGGAAGTGTCAATGACCGATTGTGCCAATTTGCAAGCCACTTGCAACTAGGCGTCGTCGTTGCCGACCCAAACCTCGCTTGTACGAGAACACAGTGAATTGATGGGACACAAGTCGTTGTCGGATACATGTGATAAAGACATAATATTCCAAAAATATTAAATTTATCTAAAATTTCCCCCTTTTTTTATTAAATGAGTTAGGAGATAGTTAGGAGAACCTTATGAGTAAGGAGACAGTCAGGAGACATTTTGGAAAAGGTTAGGACATAGGAGAGTGAGCGCTGCGCAAGATAACGCTCTGTTTGCGAAGACTATGTCGTGTTTGTTTGTGCAAGATTTTGACACAGTGAGTACGTAATTATCACTTGCCAAAGACCTTGCCAAGCAAGGTGATAGGCATGTATCATTAAGGGACTTGTATTTTATGCTTAAGTTTCATGGCCGTATTGTAAGTGTTATGATTTGTGGTGTTAATCGGTGTAAGTGGGATGACGAGTTGCTCCCGAAGCTTACTACAGTGACTGGGATTCTTACTCAAGTACGATTATGTGCTTACTGATAGTATTAGTGGACGATGACTTAGCATTAGTAGTAGTGGCTGTATCGCTGACGAAGGTGTACAGTCAAGAACCAGTTATAAGGGTGCTGTTGACTGATGTGGTTGACAGCTTGACTCTTTTGTATCATCATCAAATCTAGTCGGGTTCCCTCTTCAGACCCGCCTCGTGCATCGCTCTCTTAGGAAGGGACTTTCAAGTGTCCTTAGATTTAGTCACACCTGCGCGCGTTGACTCGTGTTGCTAAGTCACGTTTTCTGTCCACCGCGTATAACGGCCTAAGTCAGGCTTGGGTCACTACGACCATAACATCAGTGTCACGATCTGACATCATCTCGCCTTCATGAGGTCGGATGCGGGATTCCTGATAGCCGAAGGTCTGGACAATTCCCAGTATGGGTCGATTCTGATGGAAGGTATTCTGATGCGCTGGTATTGCGCCGAGACATTTGTTATCTTGTTATCTTGTGTTCTGATGTCATTTGTGAGTCATATGGTTGTCTTTATCTCTGACTCATGTGAGGCCGTATGCCTCATGTACTGTATGTTTCATGATAAGCCCCTGTGGCTTGATGGACAATTCTCATTGGCAGATTAAGTCGTGAGTTGTGTTTACTATAGTTCGAGCTCAGTTAGAATACTGTCTTGGAGTACTATAAGTAGTTGGCAGGTTTCGCCAGTAGTTGATAGCTTAGTTGTCTTGAACTTCCACCTGTATTCCTCTCAGGCATAGTCAAGCATTCTTATAGCAGAGTCATTGGTCATTGTGACCATTCTTATCTCATTGTTCACTTGTGTCAAGAGTTATCTTCAAGTGACGTCGTATAAGGGGACCATCTGTGGTTATTCACCCTTCTCGAGTATTTCCTAAGTTGCAAGCTGTGCGCTTGGCTTAGAAGTGATAGCAGGAAAGCCCTCAGGTTCAAGTCGAACCAGCGATTCGTGGAATCGTGACAATCAGAGCCAAGTTCTCCTCATACGCCGTGGCTACTATCACAACCAAGGACGGTTGGGACTTCCAACCCTTTCAGGTCAACTCTAGGGAGAGAGACGCTCCTGCAAGATATGTTATCAATCGAGTTTGGTGGAGGACAATCCCCGACGACAGACGATCAGGAGACCTCGACCATTTCAACACCGGGTATTACGCAGAAGCAGCTACAGCCCAAAGGTTTCACCCCATTATCTTTCACCACGGACGGTGTTGCTGGGTGGAACTCAGGTGGAATTGAACCCACGAATACTTTGAAGCAGCCAGACCAGCTGGCGATGACCTCAACTGCAATATTCCATTATCGGACGCACGACCAGTTGAAGAACAGGGAAGAATCGATGGAGAACCAGAAGAAGAACATGCGGAACTCATATCCCCAGAACTTCAACACCGAACACCCACAAGATCAGACACCAGTCATACAAGTGAACGGGCACAGACTCCATCAATAGCAGAAGAACCCGAGAACACTTACGCTCGCGAAGAAGAACCCGCAGTAGAAGACATCATCCAACAAACAGCTACGTTACATATCCCTGACCCAATCAGGATGGCCACTCAAACATACATTGAGGAACCAGCCCCACTAGTTATCGATGAGCGAATGGGCCATATTGTAGATATGCACCCCGAAGACCTACAGGCCGCAAGAAGGGCCATGGGACCAGACAAACCAGACGAACCAGAGGGATTCGATTTTGATTACAACGACCCGCCCCCTCAACCATATGAACGAATCAATAGGGGTGATGGGATACAAGGGTACCCACACCAACGCCAACCCGACCAAGGAGGTCCACCACCCATAGGAGGAGGAGGACCGCCGGGAGGACCACCACCTGTAGGAGGAGGCCAGCCACAAGGGGGACATGCAACAGACAAATTCATAGGCAACCCCCCAAGTCCGTTTAATGGAGATCGCTCAAAGGTAGAAGGATTTATCCTTCAATGGGAAGTATATGCCAGGGTAAACACAAGCCACACAGCCATGAGGAACAAATATCAGAAAGCTATGTTATTCCTCACCTATGTTCAGGGAGACCTGGTTAACGCCTGGGTCATGTCCGCAAGCCAGTGGCTAATCAGGGAAGTAACAAGAGGCGTCAGCCAGTTTGGCAACAGGTTGTGGAACAACATTCTACAAGCCTTTCAATGACAATTCGCCGACGTACTTAGCAAAGAACGTGCCCAGGCCCAGCTCGATGCTGGGATTCGAATGAAAGAAGGGAAAATCGATGACTACATTGCATTATTCGAACAACTAGTTCGATACGCAGGATACGATATCAACGCCGAGCAGACCCTAAAATATTTCATAAAGGGTCTCCCAAGGGCACTTTATGAAGCAATGTACCAACACGATGACCCCAGGACATATGAAGACTGGAGAGCATCAGCTCTCAGAAGACAACAAAAGTGGATCCATATGCAGACGGTGCGCGGCAACCTAGACATGTTCAAAGGATCCGCTAACAAAAATCAATCAGGAGCATTGGCAAAATTGCTCGCCCCACTATCAAATCCCGATGCAATGGATACATCGGCGGATCGAGTCAGAGGAAGACTTGCGGGGGCAGAAGATGTCCTCAACACTCCACGACCTCCCTTCCCGCTGAGAGGGGGGTACCTCCAGAAACAACGTGGAAACTGACCAGACTTTAGTCAAGTCCGATGTTACAACTGTAACAAAATGGGGCACATCAGCCGAGACTGTTGCCAACCATGACAAAACAAACGCCAGCAGATAAGAAGTGCCGAGGAGAAACCGAAGACCGATGATGATAAAGCTGAAGACTGGTTGAGGGGGGTAGCCAGCGAAGGAGATGATGTGAAGGACCTCATCTTGCAAAAGCTGATGGGGATGGATTTTTCAGATGCCTGAACCCGACTGTTACGTGTGAGCTACACGTGAGCCTGACTTAGGCAACGTAGAGTTGAATGCGGTGACTCAGCAGTAGCCTTTACTCTAGCATGAAGGCTGAGTTACGTCTCAACGCGTGAAGGCGGAGTTGGTACTTTGATCGTTTGAAGCGCGGTCCCGAAGGACGAGAGAGAGAGAAAGAGGAACACGGCTTTGGATAACAAGACAAGAGAGTTACAAGAAATCCAAGCTATCGACCACAACAGTCGATAGCTTCCTTATATAGTACCGTATGGTAGTCTGCCTTAGTAAGTAAGACCGCCACTACCACTACTCATCCTCTGCTGTGTAATCGTCCACGTATGATCAGTAATCCTATCACAAACCCATCAGTCAT
>WITN01000365.1:0-83972 GCA_015025155.1 Lactarius quietus | reverse complement strand
GGTTTTCCATCTTTGTCTTGCTCGTTCACGTTAGCGCCGTGCCTCAGTAATAGCCGAGCAACACTGAGACGACGGTAATTGCGCCATGGTGAGAAATGTTCTGATGATTGTACAAGTGATATTTGGTGCAAAGATGTTTTGCCTTCATTGTTCTTCGCATTAATCTCCGCGCCATGCTCAAGAAGAATCCATGCGATGTCATGATTTCTCCAAGACGCTGCTACCTGTAATGGCGTAGCACCGTCATTGTCTTGTGCATTCACATTCGCGCCACGCGCCAATAATTGCAGTATAATATCACAAGTTTCGGATTCTTCCAGCTCTTTCGAGTATCCGCATGCCGCGTGCAATGGGGTATCTCCATGGTCGTCACGAGAATCGATGTCTGCCCCACGCTCAAGTAAGAGCTGGAGTACCTTGGGATTGGTGTATGCCGCTGTATGCAGCGGGGTAGAGAGATCACTACCACGAAAATTTACATCTGCCCCATGCTTGAGTGGAAATAACACCAAGTCGACGATATCGATTTGCCGTCTCGGGGACTCCCTCATTATTATTTGCAGCAGAGTGCGCCCGTGAGATCCCCAAACATCAACATTCGCGCCATGTCTAAGCAAGAATTCCGCAACCCGGATATGTTTTTCGTATAGAGCAGCAATGACAGGAAATTCGTAGTGGCCGCCAGGGATATTTACTAGCTGCGGGTGGCTGATGGCGAGGCTTCTAACTAGGTCATGGAACCCACAAAGCGTAGCGTAGTATAGAGGGTTTGGTGCGCCATGAAGAACGTGGCAAAAGTCTATGTTGTGGATCCTGACCCACGCCGTAAAATGATGCTTGTCCGGGTCAAAGAGAGACCGCATCCCATCCTTCACATGCGACGCGACGTCCTCGAATTGGGCATGTGCAACCCAGTGTTCAGCCGCGTACCTGGCCAGGGGGAAGCCCTCAACACTTTCCTTGTCAAAGAGACAGCTCAAATGGAGGGGAAACCCGGGGCAGGCCTGTGCGAGATCAATGGGATAGTCCAAATGGAGAAGAAACCCGAGGCAGGCCTGCGCGAGAATGGTGTGGGCGTATCTAGGAAGAATGTGATATCGAGAGACATCTCCGGTCGAGGATGCCAGGCGATCTGATAATAAGAACTCCTTAACAGAGAAGTGAGAAAACTGCACTACCCGATACTTGCGGGTGTAGGGACCGTTTGAGTCAATACTATCCACGACGGCTATTAGACTTGAGCATGTGGATAGCACAGCCTCTTCTTGGTCTTTCCATCGCCAGCCCGCGTGGAACTTTGGAATGCCTCCCTCGACGTCGTTAAAATCAAACGTAAGGATTTCAGCGAGTTCTTCGACACGAAGGGGACGAATGGCGACGGCAAGGCAGTGAAGGAGACGACGAGCGTGTTCTCTGTTGTCTTCATTGATATCCTTCAATACACGTTCGTACGTCTCGTCCAACGTCTTCGGTAACTTCTCGAGAATCGCTCGCAAATTCCGTTGGGCTGACCGCCGCAGTGTCTCCAGTTGGCAGACAACCCACCGGAACCTGGACAATACATTATAAGAAAACTTATCCCTCGAGCACTGATACGAAGGACCCTTACATTCCGTCCGCTCTCTCAGAGAGCACTTTGATAACAAGTTCCTTATCTTCATCCGGCCATTCCCGCATCTTCACGTCAGACGTTACGGTGCTGCTGACATAATCAGCGATGCTCTTTCGTTGTTCACCCTCGCCGTGGAGTGAAATTGAGTGAACGGTCAGCTGGCTGAGAATGGATTTGATATCAACTTCGGGCCGGCTGGTAACGCATACACGCAGATTCGGGAGGTGCAGGCCGACGAGATCCTTCAGAACGACCAGGACCGCCTCTCGTGCGCTCGGCAACCCAGAATCAGGGCACTCGTCGAGCGCGTCCATGACTACGTAAATCGGATGCTCGGCTATGATTGCGAGCATTTGCTTCAAACAGTTCTTCAAGACGTCGTTGGTAGGTTGTCGTGTGCCATTTCCGTGTGAGGAATAAAGCTGATGGATTACGTCGCAACAGGGGTCTGAGAAAGCGGAAAGCTGTATAAGAAGCGAAGTGACAAGGTTGCGAGCATTTTGTTTTTCTTTGTCTCGAAAGTCAAAGTAATAGTACGCAATCGAGGCCTGCCCGGCCTCGCATGATGCTATAATGTGTTCTATAATTGCAGAACTGGGTCAAAGTGAGCGTGCACGTCAGCGACAATACCATGACTAAAGAGAAATGACAAACCAAATGATGCTCTTTCCAGAGCCCGCTGCGTAAATGGGGAATCCTTCAGGAAGTAATTGAGCAGGGAAGGTAAGAGGAACGTACGTTTTCCATGGACCCATAGGAGGGAACCAGTTGACGTCCAGTTTATGAATACGCTGTGATCAAACAACCATGTGGCTGATCCCGCGTGATAGACGTCCCAGGCGATGTTGTGATTTATCGATGGGTCTGGGGGAGAGAACCACTTTTGAGTGTCCTCTCGTATCTTTTTCCCTATGGCTAGGCTTCAGTCTCCACAACATGCGAAAGCGGAAAGAGATCACGGACACTCTTCTTCTCCTCTCTTGTTTTCCATCTGTTTCACAGCTGCGCAAACCAAGCTTAGCGAGAAGTGTGAGATCAGGTCGATAGGGCTACGCACCTCGTCTTAGCTCACTGGTGTCCTGTAGAACCTGAGCTGTCACTGTATAATGCTCCCCCTGAATCACGTTCTCCAGGTCCCCCATCGCATTCTCGATATCCTTTCGTCCCGCTAGTCTCTTGATATATCTTTCTAAATACATTGTGAGATAAAGCATACCCATGAGAAACGAATAAATAACTCACTTGCTCGACTTTGCTCGACTTCCTTTGTCGCAATAGAGAGTATATTTAGTACCTTGACCACGACCTTCACCAGTACCTCCGCCAGTTCGGTGTTGACAATACTTTGAGAATAAACCTTGAAGCGCTTGAAAAAGTCCTCCATGCGCCCGAAGAGATCGAGGAGGACGTCGTGGCTCGCGGTCACATCCTTTGCCGCCTGTAAAGTCTCATTATTAAATAGCGCGCAAAGAGAAGTGTCAGGATACAGACGGCAAGGAGAATACCAATGCCAGTAAAGATTGGTTTCGCATGTGGGAACGCCTGATAATGACGTCAGTATGCACTTCAGTAGCCACAAGTTAGCCTCCTAAGACGCACCAGGCCAGCTCCATCGCCAAGAGTCCCGGAAATTGAGCAGAGGATATTCACCGACGAATTGACCCATTTCATTAACCCCCGGTCACCACCCTTCAGTCGCTCAAGTGTGTCTGCTTGGCGTTGAAGTATGACTAGGATGCCATCGACAGAGGCACATCGCTGGAGCTCAGAAGCGAGTGGGTGAGATAGAAGGTCGTTTCCAGTATTCTTCCTATACTCGTTCAAGGCAACCTCTAGGATTGATTCGGGGCGCAAAGACGAGACGGGTGCTTGGGAAGGGAGGGACATTGCTTGAGACATGGTGCGGTCGCTGAGGATGACAGCAAACAGGCCAGAGTCAGTGCTGGGCACAGGGAAAACGCAGTCGCCTCCCACTGGCACGCTGCGAGGACGACACTGCCTCCAGTCTGCCTCCGCGGCTCCCGCCGAAGTCAGGTGCTCGACTTCCAATTCGGGACCTGTTCTGTACAACCACACCATCATGTCCCGAAACAGTAGCTTGGCTCCAAGTCAAGTGTCTAGTTCACCATTGGCAGAGAAATGTGCTAGTTCAAGTTTTACGGCCATCTACCCAAGCGTCTACGAGGGTGGCATTGTCGATGTCCTCTTCCCGGGAGACCCGCTTTGCAGGTTCATGAATATTGTGTGCCAGGATGAATACTGGCATCTTTCCCCCGAGGTAAGTTCAACACCTGCTAGTGTGCCCAGTATATTTCCGCATTCTCAGAGACACGTGCATAGGAATTACGCTTTCAGGATCTGGACATAAATCTGGATCCCGCCCGTTGGGAGCTTTCTTGCGAGGTGGGTCACCCACTTTTATTTTGTCTAAATGCTGCTTGCTTCATAGCGACCATGTTTACGCAGGAAGAACGCTTGCGATATTACCTTGATGAAGGGTTCATTTCCGTCCCTCGATTTGGCCCTCCAACTCCAACACCCGCGTTCTCCGTCACTTGGGGGGTTACACCCACCTCCTCAGACTCAGGATCCAGCTACTTGGGGTTGGGCTGCCCTATTCCTGGGCCGACTGTTGACGAAGAGTCAACGACTGGCATATGTTCTCTATGCGCCGCGAGGCTTGACGCTGACACCGGGGATTGTGAGGAGTCCGAAGCCACTTCAGAGGGATTGGGGAGAGAAACGCGTAATTTCCTCCTCCGTCTGTCCATCACAGCCTTTTCATTCTCTGTTCATTGACTTGTAGCGACTCCGAGTGCTTCCTGTCGCAGTGGTAACCTCGCCCAGAAGAAGCGAAGCAGAACAAGTCGACGCATACGCCGACTCGAGAAGACCGTTGAGAGCCTCTCGCACGGGTTAATATTAGCGCTCACAGAGATCAAAGATATTCAAGGGGGCCGCACAACTACCGCGGATACCCGTGATCCTGAAAACTCTAACATAGTTGATGCACTATCAACAGCGCTTTCCGGTCTTTCTACTCTAGTTAATCACCCCAACAGCACATCCGGGGTCTCCGCGCCAGATGCCACCCTCCATGACTCAGAGAGGGTAGATCCAGTTACACGGTGCGACAGTGAAATACAAAATAAAAGTATGATGCTCAAACCTGGCGTACTTTCCGGATCTAGTTCCGCAGCAGAGCCTAACAGTGTTAGGACGGAAAATGCCAATTCTCTGATCATCAAGAATGGGCGGTCTCCTGTCTCTGGACTCCTTAAACCCATCCTGGATTTCATGATATGTCCTGAATTGTCACGACTTCGCAAATGGGCATCAGCGCATCCAGGATTGCGGAGTACCCAACTGTTCGATCTAGTTTGGGTGGCTGATAATATTTTCAATGTTCATGGAGGGGTGCGCTGTCTTCTTTCTCTCGCTGGTGTAATTGCCATCTGAAATCCTAATAGGTTTTGATATATTGCCTCCAACAATCGTTCATCCCCATGGACGCAATTTCTGGAACAACGGGCTCGAGCGCTTGGTCTCAAGATCTGGGGTTCATGCAGAAGCTAGATGAAACATACTGCAAGCACCTTCGCCCTCACATTGATACTGATGGAAGCAGCAATAGTGTCGCCAAGATGTCATGGGAGTCGTATTGCTTTGAACTCGGTGGAATCTTCTCCGAGCGCTTCCCAGACTGGGAGCCCGGATCAACAACACCCTTCTTCCAAAATCTATCACGAGAGTATGGCTGCCTCGGCCCGATAATCACGTCGTCGTACATCGAAGACTTGAGCGCGTTGTGGGCCGAAGTCCACCCCGCGCTTTTGGAGGTAATCATACAAAGTATCAGCTTCGCTGGCTCGTCGTTGATCCTAGGCTGGGTGCCCAGGTCACGCGCTGGCTCGAACCGTTCGTCGACTGCGGACCTGATTACCATCGCGTCACGCCACTGCACGACGTTACCATCGCACTCGGGCGTCACGCACGCGAGCTATTCAATCGGCGGGCCGGCAACAAAGAACCAGCGATGTACTCTACGATGCGTGCCAACAACGTAAGTGCATCCCTGACCTTCGCCTCACGCGCACCAACCTAAACCGGAACGCTATATTTAAAGCTGATGCGGCTCCTCTGCGAACACCGGTCTGGTGACCTAAGGAACATGCAGCAAGAGTTAGAGTTCGTTTCGCGCGGCTCCGAAACGGCCGCCGTGAATGCCGAGGTCGCCGCGCTGATGGACCGAGCGAAGAATGCGACGCTGACGGAGCCTCGCGATGCTCAGATACAGGACGTACTGGCGCAGCGCGAGGTCCGCGTGATGAGAAGCTATCGTCCTCGGCTTCTGCGCGCGGGTACCGCGGCTGCGCGGCTCCGGAGCGAAGTGTTTGAGGTGCTCGTGCAGACGGGACCGGGTGCAGAGGCGAAGGGCGGACCCATAGGCGAAGCGGAAGTGTTCTGGGACGGGATCTCGCTCCGATGATCAGCGAGGCCGGTATCCAGGATCGGGTAGACGCCGAATGCTGTCCTGAGCTTAGAAGAATCGGATGGTCTGACGTAGAGTAGACACCACTACTGCCAGTGCGTGCGTGCCATCACGCACTGAGAGGACCTCCGTCTTTTAGTCTACCGCAAGCATTCGTACTGCGTGCCTCGGTGCAGTGCAGTACAACAAAAGCGTAGCACGTTCCTGCGATTGCGAACGGCGCTAAAGCTACACCGGCGCCTTGAGAGGTGGGCACGACATGTATTTCAAAATCGGACACTGTCCGTGTCCGCGCTACAGTATAAGCTATCTCCGGCCAGCCCCTCCGAGTCCACCGCCACACTGGTGCCACCCTCACTTCATCCTCTGCAATCGGTCCTGTGCAACACTGCCCCTTTCTAGAATCCGAGGTTTGCTCATCTCCGACGGCGAGCTGACGACGATTTCTCCGGTCGGGCTCATTTAGAGAACGACCCTCTGGTACTGCATTTCCTTACAAGCTTTTCTCCCGTATAAGCTCTTGACACTGCGGCGACCCATCCTGCGGCTGGGATAGGCCGCCGGGTAGTCCGTAAACATACTCCACTCCTTCTCTGTTCTGGTGGCGTGGGCGTAGTAGGGAGTTTCTGCGCCTGTCAGAGTGGCCAGAAACAATTGTTCCCCGCTACAATACCCCGTGCAGCTCCAGCCACTTCTGTTGTGCCTGCTGTAGATCGCATGGTACCGCTCCCCCGTTCGATCGTGTAACACTCTCCTCGCTCCTTTTTCCCATCTCAGGTATACCGAAAGTAACTTTAAGTGCAGTGAAGGCAGCATGCGCGAGATGCACGAAATGGGAACGGCCAATCGCCATCGCCTCAAGTGGTCGGGCCATCATAATCTTATTATGGATAGGGTGCAGTGTTCCTGTAGCCAAGTACCTGCGCGTGGCATTCCTAAAAATGGCCTCCATTGCCTACTCCGGTGACATCGTGTCAGGCACGGCGCTCGAGCGCTGTTGACCCCGTGTTACCGATTGCGCATATGCACTGCCGCGTCTATGATCTGCCATCACCGCTTTCAAGTGCCATTGACGGTGAGTCTTTTACGACAAAAGGCCCGTCCCTCCTATATAGAGTGGCGGAATCATTCCGGTTTCTTCGAACGAACGAGCAGCACGACTTACTCACGACCTGGACCATTCGAACAACTCGGAAGAAGATGGTGAACTGGAATGATCCAGCTCTTCTTGTGCGAGACTACTGTGCGCCTCGGATCTTCGCGCTAAATGCGAACATCATCACGCTGACAAACTTTCTCTTCCGTAGTCGATCTTACCAAGCTGATCCACGCGGTGGGCGGTCTCTACATGTGCGTAGCGATCAATTACGCCTGCGCTTCGCTTCTATTCATATAAGGATCAACGCTGATCTTGATCTACTCTAGCTGGGAGACAGTTTTTTTCCGCCGGCTTCGAACTGAATGTCTTGCGAGGCAACAACCGTACAGATGGACCATATGGGTGAGTCATCGTGCGGCGCTCCATGATAGACGCCAAGCCACCCTGATGAACGCACCCCCCAGATTTATCTGGCCACGCGCTATTCGTGTTTGCTCATGTTTATAATATTCTTCATCCACAATGACGCTGGTAACGTTCCTTGCAAGGTAAGGCGCGCGTGCTTCTCGACAAAGTAATCTACAGCACTCATATCCCGTTTCAGCCACTTATTCTTATGAACTATGTGAGTGTCATCGCGCCGAGTGATTTTTATTAATTATCATTGATGCGCTGTGTAGGCATTAGACATGATCTGTTGGGCCTTCGCCTCTCTAATTTCGTATTGCGCATGCAAGTCCTTCACAATGAATCACGGTGGCTACGCTTAATGTGAAGAACTTTCAGAATGGCGATCTGGGATCGCAGTATTCTCGTGTCTTCAATCGCATTTTCTGTGTGGTCTACTGCTTCGGGCTCAGCATACGATGTACGTTTGTCGTACTCGCTGCTCTCCATACAACAAAACCTTACCTTCCTTCCCTGTAGCTATATGGCCGGTTAGTCCAGTGTCTCGCTGCGAGAGTAACCTGCTGACTCGTTCTTTGAAAGAAAATCGGCGCGGTGTACAACCCGGAATTCGATGTGTGCCTCATCGTGAACTCGCACAGCGGCATGGTCAGCGTCGTCGCCATCCCCGTGGCCGACACGATACTCTTATCGATGATGTTTGTTGGGCTCTTGGCGACGCGAACACGGATGTAAGACGGGCCTATGGCAAGTGCTTTATAGACAGGTGAACTTCCACTTCTTTCCGTTACTCCTCACCTCAGGTGCTGAAGATCCTCTCAGTGCATCATCTGGATGATCGTTGCGGCCATCGCGGAAATACCCCCGATGGTCCGTGGTCATTTTCAACTCGTAAATTAAGACCTCTCGTATTTACGCTACTGCTCCCAGGTTTTCCTTATTCTCAACTTAAACGGTACGTATTTCAAATGTGAATAACGGGGAATTGACTTGCTGATGAATTTCCAAATAGCTGCTTGGAATGAGGTACGGGCGTTCTGCTCCTTTTCTGTTTGATGAGGCTCACACGGCTGTTGACTCGACAGATGTTTCCTCAAGTAGCAGGTAAGATATCCAAGAAATCGCCGTCGAGAGGGCATCTTCGCTGATATTTCTTGTGTCCTCCGCACAGGCGCTATCTTGTTCGTCTCTGGATCATTCTCTCACCTCTGGCCATTTGCTTACCTCCTCACTACAGGTCCATCTGCGCATCTCGCATGTACCGTTCTCTGTGCAAGCAAGGCACTCTCACCGAATACTCGTACGCATTCGCGCATCCAGTCTCTCTCCACCGCACTTTTTCTTACGTTTTTTTTCCAATTCAGTCCCGATCCGCCCTACCCTCCAGGACTGCCGCTTCCAAACAGCTACCGCAGAGACGCCCACGGCGTGCCCAGCACGCTGCACTTCCGGTCGACTGGCACGCTGGAAGACCACCATGATATGACGATCGAGCCGTTCGTGTTCGTGCCAACTGCAGAAGAGATGATCCAGGTCGACTTGAATGATCATGATGCGGTTTCGAATACCACTCTCGCAGTGCCCCCCAAAGCGAAATCAAGAAACGTGCCCGCTGGTTACCGGCTGTCCTGGCACCGCCCGGTCGATGCCAGCATGCCAGTTCTCGAATTCGAATGATAAACGCCACTTTGCGCTCTCAGGCTTACTGCCGCCTTCTTTTCTTCTTCTTTGGAATCACCGTTCGTCTATGTACTATATGCGCCAGCAGGTGCAGGTCGCCTTGCCCATACCGGCTCGGAGAGCTTGAGCTTACTTTTACTGTAGTTTAAAGGGATAATTATACTTCGTCGGACGTGTAGCCTACTATTGTTTGTTAAAAGGACCCCGCGCCGCCTTTTCTCTTTGGTTTTATCTATTTACTCGTGGAATAAGTTATCTGACTATAATCACAATGTAGCGTTTCTTTGCGGACAAACGATTATTGGGCGACAACTTGCCTCTCTCTCTCCCCAGCGATTCGTATCCGTGTTCCTACGCGTAATACCTCGGGCTAGATCCTTCTCCTGTGCCAACGTACCGCCGCTGTTTTCTTTCTATTTCGGTGCTTTTGCGTGGAACCGAGAACAGAACATTCAATCAGGGCCTCCTTTGCGCCCCTCCAGCATGTGAACTTTGCTTCGAATCAGGGCAAGTCTACCCACATGGTAACTAGTAGCCGTATGGTTAATGTCTTTGAGATTGCGATCTATTTATGGTCGTACTACGCCTGGGTATACGACGCACGGCCAATTACGCCCGGAAATCAATGACTGCTGTTGGTCGGAGAATTGAAATCGTGTTGCTGTGATCATGGGTCTTCTTGTTGACTCGGTGCAAGAGTCTGTATGGCAGGCAGCGAGGAAGTTCCCATGATCGGATAGGCGATGCTGCGTAGGGGGGGGCCGAGTTTGATACAGTACATTCTTTCTTTTAGAAACCAATACAAATTTACAATACAAGAATAGTGTGTTTCCTTCTAGGGCGCAGAGTAGAGTGCACTGCACTATACGCCATGCGGTTTTGCCTTACTAACGTCCGTCCGTCCGTTACTAATGATCCGGAAGTACAGTAAAGCAAAAGGGGATCCACATGCTGCACATCCCCAACATGTATTGCGATCATGACTTTTGGCTCCGATGATCGACCGCTCAGGCGCCGTAGTAGCCCCGGGGGTTTGTCAAACAATTGTTCCCGTGTTCGAACGACGGTCGGTTGCGAGTAGAAGGCACTGATGAGAACCATCTTTCAAACATCGGCGTAGTCTGCGATGCGGTCAAAGGGAGAATTCCGGCACGCGCTCCGAAACTAATAAATGACGCCAAGTCAAAGAAGCCACAGAAGAACTGTCACGGTAAATTGAAACATCAAGGGGTGCGTGTGTCACGTTCATGCATCGTAGGGGCAGTATTATATCCTTATCCGTCCGTAAAGTTGTAAACATGTCACCAATCTACCACCTCAAGAAATAGCCAAACACGCAGGAACAACAATCATGCGGCGCTGCTCCGCTCATCGTCCAATTCTAGCGCTGCGTCCGACGTGCGGTCTCGCACGCCCTTCAAGAATCGAATCAGGTCCGTCCCTCCAGTACCCTTCAACATTCCCGGGGCACCGCCAGCCGCGCATCCCTTCCCGGACATCACAGAGCCACCACCAGCCGCGCATCCCCTCCCCGACATCACCGGGCCACCACCAGCCGCGCATCCTCTCCCCGACATCACCGGGACACCGCCCACTGGGCATCCCCTCCCCGCCGTCATCGCCCCTGTGTCCTCCTTCGCCGCGGGGTGCGCGCGATGAGAGGGTCCGATAATGTACAGCGCTACGAGACGCAGATGCGCATCGCGGAGACGGCGCAGCGCGGCGAGCGAGGCATTATACGCATCTGTGAGCGCAGCGTCGCCCGTGCGCGCTACGGCATCGCGTAGCGGGCGAGGCGTCGCGCCGAGATGGCGGAGGAAGTTACGGTGGTGGCGGGGCATGTACGAGCGCATGCGTACGAGGAAGGGCGCTTTAGGCGGGACGTGCACTTGCGTTTCCGTGTCGTCGTCATCGTCGACCGGGCGAGCAGGTTCCATGGTTGGGGAGGAGTTGGGGGAGGGTGTGTGGTCTATGCCGAGGAATACGTCTAGCGAATGTATGAGTGGGCTTTGTGCTGCGCTGGGACCTGAGAGTTCGTCGGGGAGTACGAGGTCTGGGCGTGCATCGAGACCCTCGAAGATCCATCTGCGCGTGCCTGAGTCTGCGCCGTTGAACCAGGGACGTATGGAGTGGTAGAAGACGTCCGGGTCGCAGCCATCACGGACGGTAAGTATGAGACGGGCGAGGTCGTCGATGACGCGGGAGAGACTGTGGAGATAACGCGTGATGCGGCGAGTGGCGAGCGCGTCGCCGATGAAGAGTTCGTCCATCGTGACACGCATGACCTCAAGCGCATCAACGCCGCGGAGCTCGATACGCGCACTGGTGAGGTAAAACTCTTCCTCGTCACGTGTGCCTGTGAACAAGGCGAGACAGCGCAAGTTGTCGAGCGCTGGTATGGGCTCCGCCGACGGCACCTTTAGTGCCCAATTATAGAGCACGTCGTCCGCGTAGGTGATAACGGGGGGAAGCTGCAGCTGTGCACCTACTTCCAGAAGAGGGACGGTGATAGGCGCGGGTATCCGGATCTCAGAGTCCGTTGGCAATGAGTGTATATAGAAGTGCATGACCCAAGCTAGAACACCGTGGGCACGGCGAAGCAGCAACTCCGATGGGCACAACTCGGCCGTTGAAATAATAGGAATCTAAGATGGTGCACATACGTGTTATTGGCCGGGGAAGCTACGCGAGTGACGGAGACGGATACGTACTTGTCGGACACGGGCTCGCCATGATTCTGACTGGGCCATTTCCTCATTTGTGAGGTCGGGCTTGCTTCCAAGTTGTAGTGGATGTACTTGCGCATCGTCGAGGAGTTGTTCCCAAGACTCCCACTGTACAGGAAGGCGAACAAGAGGAGGATCGGGCGGCATGAATCCCGTGCGCGTATCGACGTCAAAGTCGTGCGCGGCGAGAGTGGTGGTGTCGACGACGCCCGCAGGTGGGCCATCGAAGACATCGGGGCGAGGCAGCGAGAGAAAATGGTTAGGAGGAAGAAGGGCCATTGAGGTAACAGTGGGTACTGAGAGGGAGCAAAGCCAAGAACGAAACGATTATATAGGATCGAAACGACCGGATACCTGGATAAATTAATATGTATGGAAAGGGGAAAATGGTACCAAGGAAGCAAAGGCAAATGTTGCTACGCAGTGTGGATTGGACCTATGAGGGTGTTTTGGGCTGGACCAGAAGTCTGCCGAGCTAGAGATCCGAGGGCTTACACACTGTAATTTACTCACAGCCTGTTCACCGCAATCTCACCGAAATCTTGCAAGACGCCGGCCCGCTTATTGCCGGGTGCACGCATGGTCACCATCCATCTTCGGTGACCGGTGGCCGATTGCTGGCGGGATCGATGGAACCGTGCGAAGGATGTCCAAACTAAGGTTAGCCAACTTGCAGATTCGTCCAAATGCCAAGTGCAAGGGCGTTGCATACTGTAGGGAAGCACGGAGGAGGGGAGGCCTGCCCAACACTAATATAGAAATGGGATCGTAGCTTTTTGCGATGGTCATATGTTCTCCATCGAAGTCGATTCTCTCCCGCAGTGGGGGACGCGCCTTGTTGTGCGGGAAATGGGAGAATGAGAGACATGACGGTACTTTAAATAGAAATCGCCCCAGCTCGTCGACGATGCGACATTTGTTGGGTCCCAGAAGCTTGGCGGAAGCAAACAGCGTTGCCACGGACGGACCACGAGCACGCTAAGCGACCCCAGCGATTGAGAGAGGAGGGGGGACATGTGGTGAAGTCGAGAGAGACCCATACAAATTCGTTATTGTGTGGACGGAGATAGCCCGAAGAGGTGTGAACGTGGCTGATGTGGCTAGGATGAAGGGTCGGTCGTTGAGAATAGAGCTATGGCAACGCTGGCCGTGCCAAAGTGGGCGGGGGACCCGTGCTTAATTGTCTTTTACCAACGACGGCGCTTAGCACCTTCCCTTTGCAGCGACGAAGCCGTTGTAATCCCCGTCCCTTTTGTCTTGCGTCGGCTCACGCGCGACTCTCACTCCTCCATGTTATTGTCTCAGAACCCATGGGAACCACGTACACTCCCCGTCGGCGCCCGCCATAGACAAAAAAACGGTGGCAAAACAAAAAAAAGTGGCATCGCAGCATCTATTCGTGGCTTTTTTTTTCTCTCCACGCTCTCTTTTTGTTAAGATTCTCGCTGCCCAACCCTTGCGCACGATCTCGCGATATAAAACACCACACAATGGCGAAGGAACGAGTCATCATCGAATCGACACAACAATCTCCCCGACGAGTCACTACACCAGCAGCTACTTTTTCAAATTTGCGCAACTGAGCCATAATGCCTAGCTACTACGCCACCCCTGCTGCTGCCAACTACTCCTCCCCTCCGGCCCACAACAACCACAGGCAGAGGGGCCTTCGCGTCTGCGATACCTGTGGATCCACAGAGCAGCCCACAGTCAGGCAATTCCGTCTATGTGGTGGATGCGTGCGTCCCATTCCACCACGATCGTCTCATATCGCTGAGCCACTGACGCTTTTCTCTGACGTCATGCAGATGACCACAAATTACTGCGTGAGTCTCCCCACTCGTTGTGCCTGTGGGGGAAACTCGATCAAACTGACAGATCTTTTTCAGTCCCCTGAATGCCAGAAAAAGCACTGGCCATCGCACAAGGCGATCTGTCAACACACAATGGCACAAGTGGCCGCGACGAAGCAGCAGCCGATCGGCGCTGATTACCCAGATGAGAACATCGCAAAGCTGCTCCGTCGCTTCACGTCGCAGCATACGACACTCCTGGGCTGGGCGGGCTTCCAGGCACTCCAGCTTAAACGCGTGCCTTCCAACGTCCGCCAATCGGCGCTCCTCGTCGAGCTCTCCCTCCATCCCTCCGGCGACGCCCACAGACAGTACGTTCCTTATTCCCACCCCTCACACTCATGTGTTGAACCCACATTCGCCAGATTCACCGTCAAGGGCACACACATCGTACCCCGCACATACGTAACATCGCGCGACCCACTCGTCGCGGCTGATATCCAACGGCGCGAGGAGCGCTGCCGACGCGCAGGCGGTATCGGCACGGCTGTCGTGCTGATCCAATGTGGCGCCGTGAGCCAAGTGATGCCAGTTGAGGTCGACGCGCCCTCTAAGATCTCGTGGGACGAGCGGAACGACTGGGCGGACGTGCTTGCTCGTTTTGTCGACAGCGGCCGCACGGACTTCAAACCCATCTCCACCACTTCACGAGGGTGAGTGTTTTTTTCATGCTTCCGCTGGCTAGTGCAACATTGGCTGATGGCAGTTTGTTGCAGGGTTTACTATGGTTGATTGGTTGCTTGCGCTCTTGCGGTCTCATTTGAAAAAACAAAAAACTTTCGAATAGAGGAAGCACAATTGCGCGCTTGCCGGTTCAGCGCCCCGCTTTCGTCCCCCTTAATATCTTATCCGGGTGCCCCACCCTTACTCACGTGCGACGATTCTCTTATCTTATCGTCCACTCCCCCCCGCCCCTTCTCCACCGCCATGATTTCATGCAACGCCCTTCGCCAAGCCCTTCGCCCATGTTTCTTTTTCGCTGTTTTACGTTTTTTGTTTTACTTATGCCGCACACTGTACCATTAAGCATCTGTATCACGAGTTGTATTTCCATATACTTGCTAATTCGTGTCTTTCGTTTACAATCGGAGGGGGCATATAATACACTCTTCGCTTTTTTTGCATCTATCCACGAACCATGTGATCATCACGAGTGAGGAATCAGATCTGCAGCGAAGCTATGAGCCGACTCGGAATGGAATGGGACACTCCATCGCGATCAAAAACAAACCGAAGCACACAGCACAGGGAGGAGAAACTCGTCAGCGCCTTCTAGAAGCAGCATTCACAGGCCCACACAGAGATCCCCGTTCCAGCTCGACATGTTCAGGCGTGTCGAACTCGATCCCAAGATCCTCCGCAAGCTGCTCCGCATCCGGCGGTGCAAGCGAATCCGTCACAAGCGCCCAGAAGCTGTCTCGGCGTGAAAATAAAGGAAGGGCCCGGAACATGGTGCAAACGCACTTGTAAAACACCTTCCGTCTGCGCACCCATTCCGCGCGCCATAGTGCCCAATCCGCGTCGAGCGCGTCCAGCTCGGCGGCCGAGACGAGTGGAGTGCCAGCGCGCAACGGCTCAACATGAACGCGGAGCTTGATGATCTGTTTCAAAAGTTGTTTATTTGTTTGTTTTTTGTGGGGTGGGATGGACGCTACCTTGGACTCGGCCAGTTCGATCTGAGTGGCGAGCTCTGCATCCGTAGGCGTAAGGCGCATCTTTGTCAACTCTAGGGGGTACAGTACAGTATCAGCGTTTGGAATTCATTAGAGTGGAGTGTTTAGTTGGACCTGAGGAAGCGGCCTTCATCGCCGCTGTGAGAGCTTTGTTACACTCGAGTAAGCTGTCGGTTTCGTCCGCGAGCGCTTTGATCGTTGGTTCTGGGAGCGCGCCGAGAGTGTTCTGATTCGCGACGAACAACGTCGCTTTGCCTTGGTTACCGGTGCGTGTGAGCGAATCAAAATGTCTAGTATCACGGGATGTATGCGTCGTCGCGCACGCACCGTAGGTCTTCTGCGTGACATCGCCCTTTTCGGCGAGCGCGAGCAGGATCTTCTGCGTCGCTGGCTTGGGCACAGCACCCTTGAGATTGGCAGAGATGTCGACGGCGCCATAAGGACGGTTTATCTGATCGGGACCGGTTATGATATCAGTTAGCGTTGCAATGGAGTGGGCTGTATGCGCCGCCGAACCCGTTTGATATAATCAAGGACTCTGTTCTCCGCTTTGGAGGGATATGTAAAAGACCGGGTAACCACATGGATTATGCACAGCGTACCGTCTTGCCCTTTCAGAACTTTGATGTTCACATCTGCTTTTGCGCGCGATGTCATCGTGGTCGGAGCACAACGCAATCACATGACGAGGGATTACCAACCATGCGCTCTTACGTGATGTGATTTGACTCACTTCAGGCGATACAGAATGTCGAAGTGGACTGTATGTGCGCCCCTGCTGCCTTGTTTCGTATACCTGCACGCCTGATGCGTATTACACCGTGGTTGCCCTTTTCCTTGTAATGGAAATCATATCTTAATCAGATTCGGAAGAGATCGGTAATACTCTTCGTATTACTGTACACTACCCGCTCATGAGAATGACGCGATGACGTAGTAACCAACTTGAATTGCGTGCTGCACGCCTGGTATAATCGGGAACCCAGGCTATCCGTGGCGCTACGCCTCATAACTCTTCTTTGCATTCTACGCTCAATCACCACTGCAATATGGCCACCAAAGACATAATCTTCTACACCGCCAAAGTCTGCTATTTCCTACTTCTCTATCACAAACTAACTTTGTGATCCCTACAGGTGTGCCCATATGCCCAGCGGGTTAGTCAACATACACCTTCTCCCACGTGTCATTGTCCTGACTCCGCGTCGGGTTGCTACTACAGGTAGAGATCGCGTTCCAAGAAGCGAAAGCTGACGTGACCAGGTATGAAATCGACCTTGCGAACAAGCCCGAATGGTACGCTTCGCGAGTCAATCCAGCTAGTAAAGTCAGTCCGCCACGAATAATCTTTTGACGCCCGCCCACGTAATACTGTAATTACATTTACAGGTCCCAGCAGTGGTATACGGGAGCCCCAAATCGGACCCCGAAAACCCAACGCCCGAATCAGCCAAACTCGCCGAATCGCTCGTCCTGCTCGAGTTCATCGCAGACCTCTACCCAGACTCGGGCCTCCTCCCAAAGGACCCCGTCTCGCGCGCCCGCGTGCGTTTCTTCATAGACGCCATCAACTCTAAGCTCTCCCCGCCCCAAAGCGCGTTTTTCTTCCGCGGCGAGGCGCCAGATGCATTCATAGCGGCGGTGGCGGGGATCCAGGAGCTGCTCCCGCCGGATGCTCAGTTCGCCGTTGGGGATCACTTCACGATCGCGGATGCTGCGATCGCGCCGTTACTTGGCCGCTGGCAGCTGCATTTCCAAAATGACATTGGAAAGTACGCGCAGGGTGCCGGGCTGCGTGTTTACGATGAACTGTTCAAGAGCGAGCGCTTTGCGCGCTTTCAGAAGTACTATGCGAGTGTCTCGAGCCGCGAGAGCTTCAAGAGTAGCTTTGATTCGGTATGTACGCTATTTAGCAAGGTGGGATGGGGCTGACGGTGAATGTGTTGTGTCTAGGCGTACTTATTGGCTGTGTCAAAGAAAAGGTTTGGCCGCGAGTGAAGAGTCGTAGTAGGGAGAAAAAGTTGTATAATAGATTGGTGGGGACGCACGTAACCGAATAGGGCATTTGTTTATGCATGAAGATATGCTTCCGTTGTTCCCGAGTGATCTAGTGATCGGCCGTAAGGCGGAAGCTCCAACCAACAGCACATCAGATTTTCCCTCTGCCTGCGACTCGTCACTCAGGCAAGTGTAACTACAGTGCTGTAATGGTGGCGGCGGCATCGACAACAGGACCTGTGGCGGCTGCCCACTGTCAGCCACACAAGTTCTCACACGACGATCCCCCAGAGCCGCACGTCAAGCACGTCAAGTAGAGGATCCCGACGACATCCGACCTGAAGAACACTGTACGTACGAATCATCGTCATCCAAGCGCGCGACCTTCGAGATTGTCCGTCTTCTCTCCGATATTTCCCCATCACCGGGTCCATTCGTGCACCGTGCCCGTACTGTACTTTACTGTACAGCCGTGGACACAGGACCGGCTACTGTACAGTACTTCATTTCGGTGCTTGTTGTGTATTGTAATCGAATCGAAGCTGTGGATGATTCTAGGGTCGCTGTCAGGTCAGTCAGCCCGGTAATGCTGGAGTTAACCCATTCATGGTTTCGGAGATTCTAGTCGGCAGATGAAGGCGACCATGTGTAAGTGTCCGCACCGCACACGGACGGCAAACGCGTGAATTCACGACGACGCTGTGGGGCCCATCACGAAGAAGTTGCTCCGACGAAAGTTACCAGATACATGGACTCGGGGCAAACATAAGTAACTTATCTCTGTGGAACGCCCGAGGCGGGGGGTGGGGCGATTGCTGCATTGAATAACGAGTGAATAATTACAGTGGTCCAGCCACATAACGCCGTAGCGCGGTATTGGCGAAACGAACTCCAGCATATGATGGATGATCAAGCCATGTGGGGTACTATCAAGCGCTTCGGGGTTGCGTCCACCTGAATGTGTCAGTGTGTGTCAGTTTAATACCTCAAGATGTTCTTACAATTGAAACAGCAGCTCCACCTGTCGTACTAAATGTCACACTAAAACTGTATGCTTCCATAGCTGCGACATCTTGGTGCCGGGTTCGGTACAGGCCCGGACAACACAGGTAAGGTGACCGACCGGCACACGGTAAATCCCAACGTCGCTGAAACGGCTAGTTCTTGTGAATATGAATAGCTCTCATACAACAAGTAATACACCGCCAGTGGAGATTGGGCGGATGTGTTTCCCGATCGAGGATAAGGAGTTCGTGTTCGAGCGCACGCCGCAACGTGTACGGCGCCCTTCTCGAGTGTATCCCTGACGGTCAGAACACGTCATAATTGTTATCGATCCCTCGGGAAAAGTACCGGGCGTGGTGGGTGCAGAAAGGAAAGTGATCTGCCATGGAACCAGTAGTTCTAGAACTAGTCGAAGGTTACGGGGAAGGGTCAGGAGACCCGATCCTCTTCGCAGATCCGCTTGGCAGTGGCAGAACTACTGGGCGTGGTAGTAGGTGGGGAGAGGAAAGCGATTAAGTTCATCAAACCAGTCAAAGATTCGGGTGGATGTGGTCAGGTGGCGGCAACAGTCGGAAGAGAAGGTGAGCACGTGCTCTGCCTTGGCTCGCTCTAGTCACTAGCAGAGACGGGCCACTACTATGCAAACTTCAAGGAATTGACCCAAGGTGCATTGTCACCACGATCGGTTGTGATTACACGGGAGTGGTCAACAAGATGGCAATATGATAGACCCGACATTCTTTTTTTTTTTTTGAACCATTTGTATTACCGGGGTGCAGCCCCGAGGCCCAGACTGGTCGTAGTGGCCCTAATAACTACCTGTAGTTACAAGGGTGGGGATACTGTATAAGACTATAAGGTGACCTTTCATGGGGTCCCAGGTTTCGCAATCGCGCAGTGGGATATACTGGGGGGTCAGGCGCCTAGATGTTCGTATTGTGGGGGGTCCAAGGTGACCATCTCTCTCCGTGTTAATCTCGCACAGCCCAGTAGACCCGACATTCCTGTGCTCCCATACGTCGCAACAGTGTTGTGATCCTCGGATTTATAAATTGAAGGACGTGATATATTCAAGACTGTTATCCAAAGCCTGCACGACTTCTCTACTCACCCAGCTCAGCCCATGGACACCCAAGATGTCATCTTTTATACATGCAGAGTGCGCACCCTTATTCTTGTTCTCCACCCACTGCCACACGTTGACTTCGCGAGCTCTATAGTCCTCCCCATTTTGTCTGCGGGTTATTCTAGTTGACCTTCTCCCACGAATCGATGTGCTGAATCGGAGCAATACAGGTAGAGATCGCGTTCAAAGAGGCCAAAGCTGACGTGACGAAGTACGAAATCGACCTTCTGAACAAGCCCGAATGGTATGCCTCGCGAGTCAACCCAGCAAGCGAGGTCAGATCTCCCCGCCCTTCTCTCTCGCTATGCCATGACCTTTGGCTCTTGACGCGCTCATCGTACGACCAACAGGTTCCGGCTTTAGTATACGGAAGCCCCAAGACCGACCCCGAGAACCCGTCACCAGACTCAGCCAAGCTCGCCGAATCGCTCGTCATACTCGAGTTCATCGCAGACCTACACCCAGACTCCGGTCTTCTCCCGAAAGACCCCACAGAGCGCGCGCGCGTCCGGTTCTTCATCAGCGCGGTCTCCACCAAGCTCATCCCGCTCTCCTTGGCGTTGTTCGTGCATGGCGATTCAGAGGCGCCAGACGCGTTCGTCGCGGCCGTAGCTGAGATACAGGAACTGCTGCACGCGCAGTTCGCAGGAGGGGACCACTTCACGATCGCGGATGCCGCCATCGCGCCGTTCCTCGGCTTCTGGGAGCTGTTCCTCCGCACCGACGTCGGCGGATTTGCGGAAGGCACCGGCCCGCGTTTGTACGAGGACCTGTTCCGGAGCGCGCGCTTTGCTCGCTTGCAGAAATACTTTGCGAATATCTCGAGCCGCGAGAGCTACAAGAATAGTTTTGATCCGGTGCGCTGCGCGATTGTTGGACACGCGCGTTGGGGCTGTGACTGATTGTTTGGATTGGATAGGAATTGTGCTTGAAAAAAGCAAGGATGGTGTTCGTTCGACAGTGAACGTAGTGGTGCTGGAGTCGCGTGCCGGTGCGCCTAGGGCATAATGACGCTAAGCACCACCGCTTGGCGCGCTCGTACGCTCACAACAACTCGGCCTCGATACACATGTCCGTGATATTTGCTTCTCTTGTTAGCATCTGTCTATCGTATCCTATCTGTTTCGGCAACTACGGGATTCCTCCTGTGTCTGTATTTGTATCATCCTGGTATTTTTTTTATTTTTTAAAACATCTTTATTTTCCGTCGCGGCCTGGGGGAGGGTGACGACGCCGTACAGTACCTAACTAGACACTATCTGGATACGCTAACCTGTGCGGAGCCCTCTTACTTGTCATGTGGCCCACGACCCTCGTCTACAAGCTTTTCCTCAACCAACATACTCCCCAACCCGTTACCAACAATTTCAGAAGGGTTCTCACCGCCATGAAAGCAGTGGAGCGAGTGTGAGAGCGGGGCCATCTTGGGCCAGACTTGCAAGGGGGCCATCAGGGAAAGACGCCCTGGATAGCCAGTTGAAGGAAACGGGGAAGTGGGAATCCTGGTATTGTTCATCGTGTATGTTTCCCAGCTCCTGTGTCTTGTATGTAACGTTCTCCCGTCGTTCTCGAAAACCGTTCATCCGATTATTTCGTGTAAACGCCTTGGTACACAGAACTCACGCCGATTTCGTCTACATTCCATCCCACTATCTCTGAACCTTCCTCGACCCATTGGTCCCCTGCACTTTCACCTCACCTTACCCTTGTCAAAGTTTTTTGAAAATAAGAAAACAACCATCCCCTACTAAAGAAAGAGATATTGTAATTTTGGTAAAGTATTTAGACCTGCTAGAGGTGCCATCTTGGGTCGAAGGCAGAGTCATCTCAGGGTAAGGGAGTAGCTGAGGAGAACATGGTAGTAGATCAAAGGAACGAGTGAGAACAAATTTTCACACGATAATATGAATATTTTATGTACGATAAGGGTTATCTCCTCCTTCTTGACGCATTGAACCTGAGCGTGTTGCTGGATGTCAGTCACGGTGTCGTGCCAGTGTATGTACACATCCCCTATCGGACTCCCATTGACAATGGTAGGAGCGGCCAGGAGGAACGTGAGTGGAAGAACCATTGCGATGGACTCGGACGCTTCCCATTCCGATTTGGCGGGCAGCTCCGCCATGCATAATCTTTTACACGTCAAAGTCTGCATGATATTCTTGCGCGTCTATCGTAAACTACTAACTCCTACAGGCGTGCCCATTTTCTCAGCGGGTTGATTCATTACCCCTTCTCCCCGTCATGCCCTGACCCCGAGTGGGGTTGCTGCAGGAAGAGATCGCGTTCCGACGCAACCAGGTATCAAATCGACCTTCAAGTTGCGAACAAGCCCGAATGGTACGCCTCACGCGTCAACCCAGCAAGTAAAGTCAGATTGTACGCCTTGCTCCCCGCCACTGTATCTTTGACGCTCTCAATGTAAGGACCAATATGGGAGTCCAAAGTCGCACCCCGAGCACCTGTTGCCCGAGTCAGCCGAAGTCGCCGAAGTCGCCCGTCCTCCTCGAGTTCATCGCGGACCTCTACCGAGACTTCGGCCTACTTCCCAAAGAACCTGTCTCGCGCGCCCACGTGCGTTTCTTTATCGATGTGGTCTCCACTATAATAAGGTCGTCCCGCCCCCACAACGCACTCTTCTTCCGCGGAGAGGTGTCCGAGAAGCCCGAATCGATGCGTTCATACCGGCGGTACCGGAATCCAGGAGCGACTCCCGCCAGACGCGCAGTTCGCAGTTAGGAATCACTTCACGATTGATCGCGCCGTTCCTTGGCCGCTGGCAGCTGCTTCTCCAATTGAATCTCGACAAGTTTGCGGAAGGCACCGGCCTGCGTGTGTACGAGGAGCTGTTCAGGAGCGAGCGCATTGCGCAAACTTTCAGAAGTACTATGTGAATACATCGAGTCGCAAGAGCTTCGATAGAATCTTAAATTCGGTGCGTATGCCATTTGGTCACTCGCGCCGGGGAGACAGAACAGTGCCATGTGCGTTTGACTAGGTGTACCTATTGTCATTGACAATTTCAAAGAAATGGCTCGGTCGTTAGTGAAGGCAAAGTTCGACGTAGGGAGGAAAGGCTAGCTTGATGAGGACTGTACCGACCGGCCGGCCGAATTGGGCCTTTATGCAGAATATTGATATGATTCCGTTATCGGTAAGGTGGAAGTAAATCTGAGCGTGCCTCAATCGACACACCAGATTCTTCCTCTCCCTTGCCACTCGTCTCTGATCCTCACGATCATTGGGACGCCATCGAATGTCACGCCGTTTGTCTTCAGAGTGTCTCTGCCTTTTCAAAATTGACCCTCTTTCCTAGTGGTCTCACCTCCTCAAAAGATGATCTGCCGAGACATTGGCCGGTGAGACAAGCGTAGCTACAGCAACGGCTGAAATGGCGGCGGCTGCAACAGAAATAGCACATGCAGGGGCGGCTGCCCACTATTACACGAGTGTCCGTAAGACGGCCACCTCCCTTCGTTATAGTGATGGAACCTTCAGCAATGTGCACGTCAAGCAGGGCACCTGACCGCATACTCGGACGACGTGAAGAATGCCGACCTTCTCCTTGTCTGTTTCTGCAGTGCAAGCCTGTTCGATCACCGGAAAGATCGTCTCGGTACGTCTTACATTTTACTGTAATCGAAGCCGTTGACTCTGACGCACAACTTGATACTAGCGTCATTCCTTCAATGTTAGTCTCGTAATTCTGAGGTTGCAAACACGGGAACAGAAAATACCTTTTTCTGCGCCTCTGGGAAGAGTGCTTCACGTAGCACTTCGCTTCTAATCAGAAAATACCATTCATAACACCATTCATGACTCGGAGATAACAGATGAAGGCGACAATGTGTAAGATTCCACACCACCAGTCCGTACACGGCAAATGCATGAATTCATGACAGCTCTGTTGAGCCACCACGAATACGCCTGTAAGTTACCAAATACACAGACTCGGAGCAAACTCATCGAACTTATCTTTGTGGGACGTGGAGGCGGAGTGATTATGATAAAACGTCCTGGGTCGTTGTATAGCAAGTTAACTGGCCCGAATGGTAGCCACAAAACGCCGTAATATGGTTCGGAGAAGTGAACTACAGCATGTCAAACCCATGTGGGGTACTGTATCAAGCGCATCAGGGTTCAATTGCGTTCACCCGAATTACTGCCTTACAATAACTTGGGTGGGTGTAATCGGTGTTACGAAGAAACTCCACCTGTCAGTACAGTCATTATTACTATTTACTAGTGTCAGCTAAGACTCCGCTTCTATAAATGTAATATCTTGGTGCCGGTTTGCTGCGGGCTCGGGGAGGCAGGGGAACCGGCGGGTGGGAAGGTAGATCTTATCGATGAAACACGTTTTAGTTCTTGTGCATATTGATAGAGCTCAAGGCCTCAAATTAGCATCTCAGATAGGCAATATAGTATTGGAGATTGGGAGAAAGTGTTTCTCCATCGTGGATGCGTGTCCCAGTGCAGGTCACGACGTCTGCAGAGCCTTCTGCCAGTGGAGGGCCGCCAGAAGACCTGTTCCTCGTCATCGATCCCAGGAAAATACTGTGCCAGTAAGCGTAGTGGGAATTGAAAGTGACTTGATTTTTTCGAACCAATCAAAGATTCGGATCTTCTCGCATTGTCTTTTCGGGTAAATGGTGGCACGGGAAAGAGGATGAGCGCCGTGACGTGCTGGCGAGATGATGAGATCGCTCACCGCTTCGCTTGCGCTACCAGAGACCGGCTACTGTGCGAATGAGTTGATACGCAGCATTCAAGCGATACATCATCGATCATCTGCTGAGACTATCTAGGTCGCTCGTTGTTATTTATTGATAAATGTATACAGCATCGTACTAGCACGCCATAGAGAGATATGATAGCGCTTCAAAGAGTGAAGTGCTACGTGGGTCATTCTGCTCCGAGGCGCACAATAGTGGATTCCAAAAGAAGAAAAAATTGATATCGCTTCTGACAGCGTACATAGTATAGATCATTACGGGAAGATATACATTCAAGTTGACTGCTTTGGAGCGGTGCCTGGCCTTAACTTGGTCTTGACCAAACCTCGCGTCAACAAGCACGGACGTTTCAAACGTCCGTGCTTGTTCAAGTTCGTCATACTAGCGTGTTATTGACACCAGAGAAGACCATCCTTCTCCATGAATGTAAACTCAACCAAATGCTTGCGGTAGATTTGAGGAGGGGGTCTCACCAAAGGACTATTCAAGGCATGCACTGGCAAGAACGCCGGAAAAACCTCGCATTGATTGCTGCAATGGCTGGCGTGGCTTTGGCTGACGGACGAACACAAGACGAACGTGTTCTTACGCTGGTTGCCGCGGCATCGAACCTGAGAAACGGCCGAAAGATAACTAGGAGATAAACGGCGAACTTAGATCGCCAGTGCCTATTGGTCATATTTGGCCGCCGCTCCGAAATTAATTTTTGCTTCCGATGCCAGTGGTTGCGGTGTAACCTCACAGGCCTCACAGTCAAGCGCTGTGCCAATTGTATATTCGGAATGTGCGTTGGTGCGCACGTTGGCTTTCTGAACTTGCGACCGATCTTCTTGCTGGAACCATCTGTCATTTTGAAGACCCTCGGAGCTACAGGTCTTATACATGCACAAGACTTTTTCTTAAGAAACAACATCCACAAAAAAAAAAAGCTCACCGGAAACATCAACCCTTCCGGAATGAATAGATGGACTTGGAAAGGCGTTATGAAGAAAAGAGGACTATGCTGAGAATAGAAAAAAGTATCAGGGGTATTAAAAACGAGATGAGGTGTTCAATGAAAAAGAACCAGTAAGTATAAAGATGCCAGGGTGGGGCGCGCTGGTGGACGGCGAGGGAAAATGCGTCTGCTTTGTTTTAATGAATGAACAAGTGGTCCATTTGGCGCGATGAGCCATAAAGGGGATCACAGATACCAGCACGTTGATGGAAAATAGAATTCATGCGAATTCAAGTTCATGCATGTTTAGCCCCACTGGCCTGAGCGCGGCCACAACCGAACTACTAGTGCGATGGAAACGCCCGGTCGCCTTGATGGCCAAACATGCTGCGGCCAGAGGTACTCCTCTGTATGACGTGCATCGAAGCGCTCCTGGCGCTCCTCACGGACAGAGTCCGCATTTTCGGGCACCTGCCATTGCGTATTTATGTACTGTAATGTGTCTTTGATGTCAGCGAGAGCGAGGAAGTGCACGATGTTCTGCTCACCGAACGGATAGTGCAATGTCTTCATTTGATGTACCCCATAAATGATACCTCGGCAGTTCGACAGCGGTCGAAACTCCAGGCAATAGTGCTTCCTCGCAGCGGATGATGCGAGTACGTCGCAGATCGCGCCAGGGATGTAGTAGAGTGCCTTCAAGCAGATCCGAGTTCTTTTCCATTGGATGATTTCGAAAGGTTGCCCTCGATTTCGCGGCGCTCGCTGTGCGAGCCGTATGATATGCCAAAGGAGGGTACACACAAGAACTCGTTGACCCAGATAAAACTGCGAGTACAGGTTGAATGTGGGGAAGCTTGTGTTGTACGTCACGATCGTCATCCCTGAAGACCCTGGAGAATGCTTCGGACTCGGGTATCCCAGCGACAAGTCTCTCCAACTCGTGGTCCTGATCGAGCTGGTGGAGTGGCCAGACGAGCATCTTTTTGTATATGTCCATCGAAATGCGTTTAGCTGAGTTCTCGACCTGGGATGTCATGTTCTCGGACTCCCATTGCTGTTGGCGTCTAAATTTAAAAGTTGATGGGATACCTCTTAAGGAGGGACTGGCTGGTGAGGCTGGTGAGGCATGGTGAAATTGGGCATAGCACGCTACATAATTTTCTGGTCACTAGGCTCACAATTCCCACGGACGGTGTTGTAGTCCCAAGTGTTTGCACTTTTGCACACATTAGATTCACCCTTTCACTTACTGGTCTCTGATCCTCACGATCCTGCAACGCAATTGAGGGTCACGTCGTTTGTCTTCAGAGTGTCTGCCCTTTCAATTTTGATTGGTGTTACGCGCGATTTTACCTCTTCAAAATTTTGCAGAGACACCGTGACTGACAGGTGAGGCCAGTGTAGCTATAGCAACGGCTACAACGGCGGCGGAGGCAACAGAATTACATCTGCAGTGGCGGTGTCCCACTATCACACAAGTGTGCGTATTACTACCACCATTCCTCTCTCGTGATGGATCTTTCAGTGCACGTCGAGCAGGTCACCGATCACCGGTCACCAGTTATCATCCGACCTTTCACCTGGTCCGTTTTTTCTATGGTGTAGGCTTGTTCGATCGTCGATCACCGGCTACTTCGTTTCGGTGCATAATCCGTTAACCGGGACGCACAGTTTGGAACCAGTGTCGTCCCTTCAATTTCAGTCCTATAGTGCTGAGGTTGCAAACATGCAAACAGAAAATGCCTTTCATCTGAATCCATTTTTGTGCGCCTCGGGGAAGGGTCCCCATGCAGCACTTCACTTCTAATTAGAAGATACCATCAATATACTCGGAAATATAGATGAAGGGGACAATGTGTAAGAGAGTCCGCACGCGGCAAAAGCATGAACTCATGACAGCCCCGTGGGGCCATAACGAATACCCCTGTGTTACCAAATACACAGACTCCGAGTCTGAGAAAACTCATATCCGAGTTATCTTTTTGGGACGCGAGGCGGGGTCATTGGACGGCGCGATTCTAAAATGTTCTGCTTGTATAGCGAGTTGATTGGCCCTTATAATAGTAGCAATATAGCGCCATAGTACGGTTCTGAGAAGCGAACTTGAACTACAGCATGTCAAACCCATATGGGTACCGTCACGATATCACGCGTATCAGGGTTGCGGCGTCCACCTGAACTCGTCAATGTCGGTCTACTACCTCAACTTGGATGGGTGTGATCGTCTTACATATAAAATCCACCAATCACAGTACTGTCAGTACTAGTGTCAGCTAATACTGTGCTTCTATAAGTGCAATATCTTGGTGCTGGGTTTGACCTGTGCAGGCCTGAGCAGGCGGGGATCCGGCAGGTGGGATGGTATATCCTATCCCTGAAGTTCTTGAACGCATTAATGGCTCTCAGATAAGCATCTCAGATAAGCCACACAGGATTGAGATTGGCCGAATTCAGAAGGTATTTCTCAATTGGTGATTCCTGTCCAAGTGCTGGTCGCGACGTCTGCATGTCTGCAGGCCGTTCTGGAGGGCCAGAAACCCTGATCCTCGTCATTTATCAGAAAAAAGCTCTGGGTGCGGTGGGTGGCGAAAGGGAAGTGACCTCGTTGAAGATAACTTGTCAAAGATCCGGGTCGATGGCTGGACGGTGGAAAACAGGCACGGAAAAGAGGAAGTGCACGTGCTGCGGCCAAGACTCCGTCATTCGCTCAATGCGGCTCCCGGCGCCACCAGAGACCGGTTACTATGTGATCAAATTGACCCAAAGCACTTCATCGATCATCTGCTAAGACCATCTGTGTCACTCGTTCTTATTTATTGATAGATGTACTGTACAAGCACGCCATAGAAGGAGAAAATTGAGCAATACGATAACGCTTCTGATAGCGTAACCGTACTATAGATCAGTACGGAAAAAACTATCCATTGACTGCTTTGTATTGGAGTACCTGGGCTTAGCTTGGTCTTGACCGAAACTCGCGCCAAACTTCCGTGTTTGTTCGTCGTCCTAATGTGTTATTGATAGAGCAGACCACTGTCATCAGGGCTGTCCTTGAGAAATTTCGACTTAACAAATGTGTGCAATAGATTGAGGAAGAGGGTGTCTCACCAAGAGACCACCCAATGCGTGCCAGAACGTCGTAAAAACTGCTCATTAAATTGCTGCAATGGCTGGCGTGGCTTTGGTATTGATGCGGTCAGGGACGAACGTGTTCTTTAGCAAGCGGCGGCCACGTCAAGAAACGTCCAAGAAACCGAGAAGGATACAAACGGCGACTTAGAGCAATGCCTATCGACTATATTTGGTCATCGCTCCGACAATCAGTTTTTTCTTCCCAAGGTTGCGATGCAATCTCACATTCGCGCTGTGTCAATTGGACCAATGTGTGTTCAAGCTTGGTACGCACGTTGGCTTTCTGAAATTGTGACCGACTATCTTGCAAATCTTGCATTCTGAAGATCTGAAGACTCGCTCGGAGCTACAGGCGTCACAAATAATTCTTATACATTACTCATAATTTCTTTCAAGAGACAACACAGAAAACTCATATCGACCCTCCTAGAATGTAGAGTGCCAGGTGGAATTGAAAATGTCATGAGGAAATGATAAATATACTAAAAAAATGAAACATGTAGCAAGCACATGAACAGATATGATGAGCTGTTTCATAAAGAATCGGTCAGAATAAGATAGTGTAAAGATCGGGTTTGCGTACATAGTAGTCGGCTCTTAGGACCGGTCCTAGTCCGTGCTCGTAGCATTCCGAAATACAAATTGGTTCACAGAAAAAAGATCTGGCTTTCGAGAAATGTGGATGTGGATATGACGGTTCAAGCGCGTTCATCGCGTCGTTAAAAGAGCCTAGAAACGTGGGTGGGGGTGGGGGGGCTAGGGGGGTTGATTGGGTTGGGGCGCCGTAGTCCTCGAGGAAGATAGGGTCTTTTTTAGACGATGAGAAAGTGGTCCATTGGGCATTGTCTGAATTGGCACTCACGTAGAGGATGGCTTAGATTTGTCGGTAGTCACATGGACAGGATCATCAGGATCATCCGGATGGTCTGGATCTTCGGGTTCGCCGACGTGGACTCTTGCTCGTCGCTCCAGCGGCCGGATTCTTGCCTGCTTCAGCGGGCGGGCTGCAGCGAAGACACTCAAAATGAGGAAGAGAAGAGTCACGAAAGTGTGGATGCGCATTCTCCACAGGAATAGAAGGAGCACTGTGGTCGGTGCACAGTATTTCTAAACCACGAAAATGTGAATGCTTTATAGGTCAAAAAAGGGGGGTGGTGGTGAGCTATAAAGGGAATCACAGATACCACGTTTCTGGAAAACGGGGTTCGTACGCGTTCACGTTCACGAACACTTAGCCCCGCTGAACCGAATACGGCCATAACCGAACTACCAGTGCGAGGGCGACGCCCGATCGCCTTGATGGTCAAACATGCCGCGGCCGAAGCGGTACTCCATTGTATGACGGACGCGCATCGAAGCATCGAAGATCTCCTGGCGCTCCTACAAATAGTGCGATATCCTCATTTGACGTACCTCAAAACTCGGCAATGATCTCCACCGACTCCGGAGAATTCAGCAGTAGTTGAACCGCTAGGCAACATTGCTTCCCTGCAGCGTACGATGGAAATGCGAGTATGTTGCGAATCGTGCCAGAAATGTAGTAAAGTGCGTTAAAGCAGATCCGACTTCTTTTCTGCTGGGCGTGATTCAAAAGGTTGCCCTAGATTGATCGATGTGCTAGCCGTTAGCCGTATGATAGTATACCAGAACTCGTTGGTAAAGCCGCAAGTACGGGAGAATGTGGCGTGGCTTGCGTTGAACGTCGCCACCGTCATCGATGCATCCTTGCATCATCCTTGACGACCCTGGAGGAGGCCTCTCACTCATACAAACCGGCGAGGGCAATATACGAGAGGAAGCAGAATCCCGACGATTGCGATTGCGATATAGGCGGCAGCGTGATTGGCGAGGAAGGCAAAAACGACGAGTCCAGAGAAGAACAGGAGGACAGATATGAGAAGAAGGGAGGCAGAAGCTCGACTACCCCGAAAATGCTGACTCGGAACATGCGCGCTCTTAAGGAAAAGTACTCTCAAATATGGGCATGACGGACATGAGGTGGGTGGTTTTGTCGAAGTATCTGGAGGTATTTGCGGAACCATCGTTGCAAAAGTGCCACTATAGCCATAACAAAGGCGCCGGCGAGACTGAGCACAAGGTGGGGAGCCAGACCGAGTTGACTACTTGACAAATACCACCGAAGCGGAGGGGAGAAAGGACTTTGGATAGACGGACTAGCGGCGGGACTGAAATTATTGCTTCTGGCGCTCAAGTTGGAAAGTTGTCTTTGAGGAGGGGCTGCCAGTGCCAGTGGGTGTCGATTTTTCGGAGGTTGAGAACAGTTTCTGCTGCCACCGACTGATGTAAACGCTGGTCACGAGCCAGAAAATTGCCCGGTCTAAGCCGAAGCTCGCACGAGCGTACTTATTAGCGGCACGTGCTCCGAGTCGTACTTTTCTTTCGTGCTCCTCCCTCCTCTGCATCATTCGCATCCGCTTCGAAGAGTCGTTGCTCCTTTTCTTCTTCCGCCCACCGTGCCCAGAAAAATCGCCAAAGTGATTGATGATGGTCTGGCTTTTGGCGCCGACGCTCAACAATGCGCTTCGGATGGACCCACCCACCCGTCGCGACCTCGCTTCGGACACAAAGACCCCACATTTTCGATCAAGAAGCACTTTGTGCTCCCGCCCACTCTCTACTCTGCTTATTCCTTTCACCATTTTCACTATTACTCCTTTCTCGCGCTCGACAGTTTATACCTTCACAGCGTACCTCACGGATGCGTAGTACATCCCGCCTATCTTCTAATGCATACTTGTTCTCGCAACAGTTCTCTGCCCCGTGCCGCGTCCTTTTATCTCTGCCTTTCCCCGCCGACGCTGCACGCCCCCCGAGTACCTCGACCTGCGAGGTAATGACACGCAAAGACCCGAGGAACGCGGTCATTGTGTTGTGACCGGGAAGGAAGGATGTTCAAGACTGTGCTTTCCTGGTCGCCAAGCTCAGCCCATGGCCACCCAAGAAGTGATATTTTATTCTTGCAAAGTGCGCAAGGTGTTCTTTCTCTTCACCCACAAGTTGACTTCGTGAGTTGTGCAGACCTCCCCATTTGTTCTGCAGGTTATTCTAGTCTGCCTTCTCCCGCGGGTCGATGTGCTGATTCTGAGTTGCAATACAGGTAGAGCTGGGTTGAAAGGGGCCAAGGCAGATGTGACGAGATGCTGTATCGACCTTATGAACACGCCCGATTGGTATGCCTCAGTCAATCCTGCAAGTGAGCTCAGATCTCCGGCGAGCGCTTTTCCTCGCTCTACTAACTTACGCCTTTGACTCGCGCGCCCGTCGTGAAACAGGTCCCAGTTTATACGAGTCCTAGGTCAGACCCGTGGCTAAAGTCATCGTCCAACTCGAGTTCATCTCAGACCAGTACCCAGGCTTAGGCCTGCTCCCGGAAGACCCTGTCCGGCGCGCACGCGTGTGCTCCTTCATAGACGCGGTCTCCACAAAGCTCATACCGCTTGCAGGCGCTGTGTTCGTCAGCAGTGATTTAGAGGCGCCGGACGCTTTCGTCACGGCGCAGACCGAGATGCAGGAGTTGCACCCGCCCGCCGCGCGGTTCGCCGTCGGGGGCCACTTCTCGATCGCGGATGCTGCGTTCGCGCCGTTCCTCTGCTGCTGGGAGCTGTTCCTCCGCAACGACGCCGGCAAGTTTGCGGAGTGTACCAGCCCACGCGTGGACCAGGAACTGTTCCGGAGCCCGCGCTTTGCGCGCTTACAGAAATGCTATGCGAACAGCTTCGGTCGCGCGTGCTCCAAGAACAGTTTTAATTCGGAGCGTCACGTGATTATTTAATGGCCCCTCGTGCAGGGGTTACCACTGACCGTTTGGATAGGAGTGCTTGTTGGAAAAGGCAAGGATGATGTTCACTCCACGTTGAACGCAGAGGTGACGAAGGTGAACATTACTGTCGTGCGCTGCGAACACAACGATGCCAAACCACCGCTTTGGCGCGCTTATTGCACTCACTACGACTCAGCCATGCTCGGCCTTAATACCCTGAGCCTTGAGGATAACTCTCTTCTAATGTTCTCGAAAACTACTTGTTCGATTATTTCGCGTGAACGCCAACTGGTGTACATCGCACGTGTGCTCCCTCCCAATACCTCTGAACCTTTCTCGACCGTTAGTCTCCTGTGCTTTCGTCTCATCTCATGTCTTCTCCTTGGATCGTCACACTCACATCTCGCATGTCCCCTTCAGGGAATTGAAGGAGTGGAAATGGAAATGGAAATATTTGTGTCCATATCTATCTACATGATAAAGAAGGTATGTAGCATGTATATGTATTTCCTGCCTGCGTCTTTGAGAGGTAATACTATATTATGTGGTAACTTTTACTGATGGCATTCGACGTCGTCCCCAACGCTTGGCTTCCAACAAAGAAGAAAAAGAAAAGAGGAGGACGGCAAAGTAAAAGTAAACGAAAAAATAGACGAAAGAGAAAGTAGAGCAAAGATCATTGCTTGCTTGGCACCGGGAACGTTTTTCTCGGCAGAAACGTGTTCCACCGTGGAGACATTGAGGTAAGGAGGGTGTCGATGACGGAGCTATTACAAGCGATGTAAACAAGATACAAACTAAGAAAAAGGTGAGACTTACATCTTGACCGACATCGCTTTTCAAAAATACCCGAAAGTGTTGCTACCCAAGCGGATTCTGGATCCGGAATGACACTAGCGCTGGACGACAGATCTTTCAGGTGGGCGACTCCGCTGTGAGTCATAGAAAAGTTGCGATATTGGAAGAGCTCACCAATCCGGGTGTTGTAGACTGTTAGCTTGGGGCGTAGGTGATTTGACATTGCCTCTGATTGGACACCGTTTAGTGGCTGCAAGGGAGAAGATATCAATCCAATGGTGTACTATTAGTATGTGGGCTTCAAGTTCTACCCACGCGGCCAGTACTCTCATAATAAACCCTATCGAGCCGTGCCAAGTCGTCATCATGAACAAGGACCATGTCGCAGTTAGGAGGTGCCGCCTATAGGATCAATGAATCATATCAGAACCAAAAGCGTAGAAAACTTACTTCGGCGATATATTCTAGCAGTAAGTGAAGAGGATCTCGGTACTTTGGAAACCAAGATGATGACTAGAGAATGCCAAAAAGAGCACGGCGACTTTACCTCCGGTAGACTAGGACCTGGCATGAGTTCTGCATCTGGCTCATCGTCGCTTCTCTCGGAGTCTGGATTTGTATCTGCCGCTCCCTTGAGCCTTGGCGGCAGTATCTTGAGTTTACGAGCGGCGCGAAACCCACGTACGAAGATGCACTGATCCTCCGGTAGGTCCTGGCGTGAATAAGATCGCGCAACAGGTAGTTCAGTATTCATTTGCAGCACAAGCTGCATACAGTCATACCTCGCCATCAGGCCCACAATTAAGCACCGCACCTCGATTGCGCTCGCGTGAGATTTGCCAGTTGATGGAAACGACATCACCGTGGTGATCCACCTTTGCCCCGAAGGATGCTTGTGCGTGTTCCTGGCCCCCAGTAAAAGCGACATTAGTGCAAGATCTTGTGCAATGAGTCCCAGTGACCAGGATTATATCTTCCATCCGGTCGATTCCCAGCCCAAGCTGACGAGCCCACGCGAACCAGCGGTCGATGTGTTTGATTATCCATTTCCCGAAATCCGCACTTGCTACCGTGTTCTCCCTCTTGGCCTGTATTGGAAGGCATAATACTGCGCCTTCTTTCCTCCGGCACGAAAAAGAGACTTTCGGGATTTCATCTGGCCTGAGATTATGTGAGTTAAAGTACTATATTTAAACCGTGTAACTCACTCACCCTTCGGCTAACCACTCGGATACTACAGGCGTCGAGGTGACTTTGGCCGAGCAAAAGTTATTGGGACTTAGCTTGCCACGATTGATATGGTTTTCCATGTTGAGGGTCAGCTGTTCGTGATACTCTGGAACTCCGAAATTGCGATGGGATGGATGATCTGCTGGAAGTAAAGCATTGAAGAGACGGTGGAATTTGCCTTCGCAAATGTAGCCGACGTCGCCAACTTTCACAGCAGGAAATAGATTCCCAGGATCTGGCTCCCAGAGTGCGTGTCCATAGGCAGGAAATTTGATGGCAAGGTGGTGGCGGAAGATATCATAGTGAGCCATCGTGCCAGTGGTGAAACTCCGAAATTTTACCCAAGGCAGACTTTCTTAAACCTCTCCTAGGGCGCCTCTCCTACGCATGTGAATTGTGAACTTGACGATACGGCGTGTACCGCCCTTAGGAGCTCATCTAGTAGAGTCTGATCCCCAATCAGACGACGATAGTAAGGGGCCGTCCAGACGACATTTCCTTCTTAAACCTCTCCTAGGGCGTCTCTCCTACCCATGTGAATTGTGAACTTCAGGTCACGGAATACACCGCCTCTGCGAGGGTTGAAGCCACAGAAGAGGAAGTTTGACGTGGGCGTATCCCTGACTCTAGTCTCTCATTTCACGTGAATGCTGATCCGTATATCGTACACGCGTCTAACTTGAATTTTTTTTGTGCGCCTCGGGGCATATTCAATTACCACACACTGCCTTGTCAACGTGATTTCCCGTTATTCTAACTTGAAGTTCCTCCGCGGTGCAGTGCACTATCTCCGAAAGGCTCTCGAACCGTTAGTCTCCTGCGCATTTGTTACCACACCCCTTGTTTAAGTGTCCCCTATGGGTCAGCACCCATAACTCGCACGTCAGCTTTGAGAGGGAAATGAAATATTGTACCTTGAAGGAGCTTTTTTCTTTTTGTTTTCAAGTTGAAACAATTTCCGTGTAGCAATTCAAGTACAGGAAATAACCTTTATCTCACATAAAATATTCATATTACAGTATCGTGAGAAGAATTGGTGCGTCGCTCACCGATTCTGTTTTGTTTCCGGCGTTTTTTTCGTTCCTTGGATTGGTCCAATGCTGCTAACTTGCAATGTTCCCCTAAGCCACTCCCTTTCCTGCCGGCCGACTGTGAAAGTGCAGAGCAACTCAGACCAACCAAGCGATAGCGACACAGTATCGCGTACGCCGTACTCTGCCATATCTCGCCTCTCACGACACGCGCTCTCCAGCCACACACTTTTATTCGAGTCACACGCTTTCTTAGTATCAATCCTCACTCTTCTACCGTCGCAGTACCCTCCGTACCTGCCTGCCTATTCCATGAAAACCCTGCCTCGCCCCGTGCGTCCTTGTTGCACGAGGCGCCGAACGCACAAACTGGTGGGAATTTACCGGAATCTTGTCACGATTCGTGGTGAGCGGAAATGGCTATGGCGAAGGATATGGGTCGGCACTTTTGCGCATGGGACGGCATCAGATGAGTTTCTGGGTCGTAGTCCTGCTCCCCTGGCTCACGGTTGGCAGAAAGGGCACGGCACAGCGCAGGCGCACTTTCTTGATACCTGATCTCCGTCAAGAGTTGCTCCACCTAGGAAATGGCCGGGGCCTTTGTAGGCGGAATTGTGTTACGTCCTTGCGTATTCCCGCACGCGGTCCCGGGCTAATCCTGTCCCGCTGAAAGCTGTAAGTAGCACGGCTTCGGTCGATGCCTTACTACGTGCACGCCCTGCTCAGCCGTAGTGATTGTTCGCGACACAACCCGTGTGCTCCATGTATAAGGACAGCCGATAAACCTCTGATGCGCCCATCAACCGTGCACACGCTGGCACATGCAAGTTCGCAACCCATCCGAGGCGCCTACATCATTGCCGCATGACCCCTTTTCTCAATGCTCCGTGTCACCCATTAACCCGAACATGCACGACCAACCTACCACACTCACGTTTTCCACTCCGATCCACCCCTTCCTCAACCGAAGTTCAGCCACCTGCTCCAGCTTTGCACTAGCAATACTTACTCTTAAGCCTAAGCCTGACGGGGCCGCGTCGGTGCTCTTCTCGAGGGTGCGCTCGTTTGTGTAGACCGTAATGTGTCTGAGTGACCTTGAGGTATCTTACTGATATCTCAAGGTCACTCAGACACGTTACGGTCTACACAAACAAGCTAGGATCAGTTCTTTCTTTGCTGAAGGCGTCAATAAGAGTTTTCTTCCGTGGGTGGTTGAAACATTGCCCACACTGCTACATGTTTCCCTGGTCCTGTTATTTGTGGGCTTGATTGTGTTCCTATGGAACGTAAATCTCACGATTTTTAAGGTGGTGTTGTCCTGGATCGGTGTTTGCCCAGCTCTCTATGGATGGATCACACTCATTCCCGTTATCACCGCCACAGCCCCTACTATTCCCCGTTCACACCATTGGCGCTGCCCGTCATCGGTATTATATCATGTGCTCTTGATTTTTCGAGCTGTTTCTGTTTGTCGTTTGTTGTTTGCAAGTCATTCTGCTTCCGAAGGCCTACACCGGTTATAATAGCAAATTTTTTTGATTGGTTGAACCATATCTTGGATGCGGCTACTGGGAAAAATAAATGTGAGGTGGCCGCTCTGAAGTCACCACCAGAGACTGATACTCGTGCCTTGATGTCAACGCATGACCGTTTGGACTAAGGTTGAGTCCGAGTTGATACCGTGTCTCATGATAGGTGTTGGTAGGGGAAGTTGCCTGAGTTACATGGTACTCATAACAGGTTGCCTCATGCCAGTGGGTAATGGCGCCCGGTAGAGATAATGCTGCTGCCGTCGACATCGAGAAAGACAGGCGTTTGAAGTTGGCTTACTGAAGGAGTCCAAATTTCCCACGAGCCAGCAGCGCCAGCCCGCGAGGCAATTCACAAGAGTGTTCACTCTTAGAGACCCAACCCGTTCAAAGAGGCAATCGGTCAGCGTTTAAATCACGTGACAGGGCCGTCGGTTCCTGGCGAGGGAGGTGAAGTGAAACAACAAGTGCGATCGTTTGCATCGGATGCGTCTGGTCGCAGTGCATGTGCGTGGTGGTGGCCCTGTGGGAGGGTATTGACTGCGCGCGGTGAAAAATAAAGCACAACATGATGCGTATGCCGGCCCTCATACGGTTATTGATGCATGGTACTGGAGCCAGTACTTGCGAGTGCGAAGCGGGACCACGGTTAAGGACGGTTCGGGCATGAAGTGGAAAATGTGAGCGTGATGGCCCGGCAGTTCCATGGTGTCAGCGCTTAGCATAGGTTGGCGAACCTGCGTGTACGTGTGCATGCTTGGTGGGCACAGCGGAGGTCATTAGCTACCCTATGTGTACGCACATACCTTGCTCGGGGTCCTACAGGGGCAGCCAGGA
Source organism: Lactarius quietus (assembly GCA_015025155.1). Classification (NCBI taxonomy): domain Eukaryota; kingdom Fungi; phylum Basidiomycota; class Agaricomycetes; order Russulales; family Russulaceae; genus Lactarius; species Lactarius quietus. The sequence continues at coordinate 46,286 of WITN01000365.1, read as the reverse complement.
GAAACATGCAGGGAGACCGATCGTGATGTACACCTCTCCCATTCCGTTTTGACGGGCAGCTCCGCTTGAACATCCACTTCGAGGCTTGCACTTTGATCATGTCTCTGGTGCCAGATACTAGCGCTTGGCTGGGTATTCACCCTGATACCCTAGACAATGCGCCGGCCCCAGGCTTCTCCCGGCGCTATATTGTATCGAATGGGAGAGCAATGCAGTGATGCTCAAAGATGAATTACTTTCGTGGTCAGGCGCCAATCTTACTTGAAACAACAGTAAATAAGCACGTAGCCACAGGTATGCGCTACACGAGAATCGAGGACGGTGAGATGAAGATAAGGAGAAATCGCAACTTGTAGAAGGTCGGGCCACGTATCTCGTGGCCATGGCTCGTAGCGACGCGGAACAATTGTAAAGTAACACAGGGAAAAGAAAGTGCTTATAGCCGAGCATGTGAGAATCCAGCATATGATACCGAGTCTGTCGTATGTGTTTCAAGTTAGAGGAGACGCGAAGAGAAAAATAGCTAGCCGTACCCTACCCCCCTCCGCCCCTCGCGGGCCGGGAACTTGAGCACGTCACACACTAGATCACACAGATAAATGGTACCCCCCTTGGCACTCACTACTAGTAACGGCGGTCGTGACTTGAGGCCGCCCCGTTGAGGACGAGGATGAATGTGGAAAAATGGGATCGATCGTGGATGTGGCTGTCACGACCTGCACCACAGGTATCTGAGATGGCGGATACTTGAATGTCTCGGTATACGGCGTGGACATTTCCGAGTCGTCTGTCTCCATAAATAGGCTCATCAGGACGGGATCCAGCGCGCGCTTGACCATCTCGAAACTGTCCGCAGCTTGACCCCCTGCCCGATAGCATACCGCCCCTGGTCCTGGCGGTGTCTGTTCTTTCGCGGGTCTCTCCCCGGATCTGAGCTGCCTAAATACGTCACGGAGTGCATCGCGCTGCGACCTCTCCGCTTTCGCGACAGGATCTCGCGCCAGAATCTCGAGCGTGAGCGCGATAAGGTCCTGCTGCGCGGCAAGCATGAACAACTCCTCGTGCCGGCATTCACCCTGCGGGTCAAACATGCTTTGGCCAGAGCGATACTCCTCCGTACGACGCGCATCGTAGAGCTCCTGGCGCTTCTGTCGGATAGAGGCCGCTTTTTCGGGAGCCCAGCATTGCGTATTCATGCACTGTAGTGTGTCCTTGGTGTCAATAAGGAAGCGCACGATGTTCTGCAGTCGTGCACTGTCGCCGCTAGGCTGCTTCCCGTCAGCGCCAACAATTCTTTCAGTAAGAAACTTCTCGCTGGTGGTCTTGCTGGTGTTCTTGCTGGTGCCGTCCCGAATAAAAAGGTCGTCGGAAGTTGAATAAATGTGAGGTGTAGGAATCGGAGGCGGGGGAGTGATCATGAAGGCGGCGACAACTGCCGCGGTACACCGAACGGATAGTGCGACGTCGTCATTTAACGTACCCCATAACTCGGCAATGATCTCCACCGACTGTGGAGAGTTCAGCAGCGGTAGAATCTCCAGGTAATAGTGCTGCCCCGCAGCGTACGATGCGAGTATGTCACGAATTGCGCCAGGGATGTAGTAGAGTGCCTTCAAGCTGATCTTAGTTCTTTTCTGCTGGATGGGTTTCGAAAGGTTGCCCTCGATTGCTCGCCGTGCGAGTCGTATGATGCTCCAAGGGAGCGGTGCACCAGAACTCGGTGGTCCAGGTAAGACCGCGAGTACGGGGCGAATGTGGCGTACTAGCTTCAAGTTGCGCTGTGAGTTACCGCTCTCATCCTTGAAGGCCCTGGAGAAGGCTTCGGATTCATAGAGGCCGGGGATCCCAGCGAAAAATCCCTCCAACTCGTGGTCCTGATCGAGCTGGTGGAGGGTCCAGATGAGCGTCTTTTTGTATATGTCCATCGAAAAGTGTTTAGCCGAGTTCTCTAGCCTGGATATCATGTCTTCGGACCAGGCCTTGAGCGTCTTCTGATACCGCACGCGGAGTGATTTGACCCTGCTCTTGCTAACTCTATTCCAACGTCGGTGCAAATGCTTTGCGCTATGATGGAGGACCAAGGAGACGGTGAGACTGAACATTTGAGCGAAGAACCAAATGACTGATGTCAAGGGAGTGTAATAGGGACAGTCGTGATATATGAGCGGCATTACGGTGAGGGCAATATACGAGAGGAAGCAGAATCCGACAACTGCGAGGGCGATACGGGCGACAGTGTGATTGGCGAGGAAGGCAAACACGACAAGTCCGGCGAAGAAAAGGAGGACAGAGGTGAAAAGAAGGGAAGGCAGCAGCTCGACGACGCCGACGATGCCGAACCTGCGCGCTCCTCGGGAAAAGTACTCTCGGATATGGGCACGGATGTGAGGTGGGTGATGTCGTCTAACTATCTGGAGGTATCTGCGGGCCCATTGTTGCAAAAGTGTAGCCATAAGGGCGCATGTGAGACTGAGCACAAGGCTGAGGAACCAGACGGAGTTGACAAATACCACCGAAGTGGAGGGGGAGAAGGAACTTTGGATAGACGGACTCGCGGTGGGACTGGAGCCATTGGTATTGGTGTTCGAGTTGGAAAGCTGTTGGGATATCTCTTTGAGGAGGGACTGGGTGGTGACGTTGGGATCTTGTTGCAACTTCGGGTAGCTGATGGAGATAAAGGTAGCCACCGTAGAAGAGAAAAGACCAGTCTGGAAAGGGTAAGGGTTCGTGAGCATACAACGGTCGTCATGGTTTGGGCGGGACCGGAAGCGTACAAAAACGAGGATGCCATCTGCACCCCCCTTCCAATTCTCCACAATTTCGCGGTCAAGCTTTAGTGCACGGGTGATATACATGGAGAAGATAGCTCCAGAAGGGTCACTATAAGTAGCTTCGTTAGGAGTAGTGCCAGTGGTATTATCGCCTGCCAGTGGATCTTCACTATCTGGTGGATTATATAGCGGGGAAAACATGATAGCAATGTTGAGAACTCTGAGTCGGTTCGCAGTGGGAACACAAGAATTGCGAGCTTGTATTTATCCATTGCGCTGCTGGTGAGCGCCCTGCGATTGCGTCCAAGTTGTCAGTTTTTGTTCCCGTGATGGGTAAATGAAGGGCAGGATCAGAATCATCAGATAGGACCTTCAGATAAGACCACCACCGGCACGCGGCGCCCCAGTGGTGCGCCGCGGACACGGGATTAACATGGATCTGAACATCCAGGCACAGTGCACGATCAACAACGACTTGAAGGAGTACTAACTTAGTATTACTAATACAAGAACTTACATCAGCTTTGTATACTCGTATACTCCCCCGGCGGCCCAGGCTACTTACACCGTGTATCGTTCTGCCAGTGAGATCTAGCAGGAAGTGAACTACATACAACAGGTCAAACCATATCAAGCTGCAACGCGTCTACCTCGGGCTAATTTGGTCAATAATGGTCTAACTGGTTTGGCAGGGCGCTGCAAAGGAGCTCCACCCGGAAAGTCACCTTACCAAGATTGTGCATATCTATGACTCAGGATATAATCCTATAAGAAGAAGTCAACCCAGAGCGACGAACATACAATCACTGGCACCTGAATCGGTAGATAATAAGTCACCTTTTCAGCCTAGGCCCTTTTGTGTCTCTCAGCAGTGACAGAAGGTGAGACGGGTTTCACCTTCTAGGCTTCCAGAAGACATGTTCGAAATCTTCCTGCCATGTTTTCTGCCGGAAGGGAAAACACCTTTCAAAGCCCTGCCCAAAGTGGATACCCCCTCGCAGAATGCAAACTTGTTCAAAGAACTTAAAGGGATTTGTTCCGTGCAAATATTACACCATTTAATCTCTAATAACCAAATTTTAGGGAAGTTAGCGGTGCAGCGGAATGGCCGTTCGCGCGTAAAGGGTACACAAGGGAACGGGGAGGTGGGGCTGGTGAGACCTAGAACCCTTCACGGAGCTATGAAAACCCGGCGTTACTGTAAACCACTTGAATAACCAATAGCAGCGGATCGTTCTACGTCGCTGGAGGTTGTCGAAGCAGCGCGGGGCTTGCGAGGGAGTTGCAAATCTAGACACACCATGGCTCTCCGATTTCCTCCGATTTCTGGATGAATATCAATATTTTATGTGTGATAAGGGTTATCATCCCAGTCACGAAACCTATCTGGGCTCCGGCGGGGCAACTTCGAGGCTCGGAATTTGTACTCGCGGTCAACGTTGTAGTCTGTGTAGACGACCCACTGCGTATGTGCCTCTACGAATGAGCTCTGATGTGCCCAAGTTTCGAGCCGCGGACAAAGTGATTCTCTCCGGCATCGCTGGCGGTGTTGCTGGTTGTGTCGTGTGTTCACTTCCCTTCTTGCCCACTAGTCCTATTTGAGCGTCGTTGCCCCGCTTGACCGCGTCAAGATACTCTTTCAGGCGTCGAATCCCGAATACCAGAAATATGCAGGTGCGTCGACTCGACATATCATAGATGCATCGAGCTGACAATGTCTGTTGACGTCGATATATGCGTCCAACAGGCACATGGAGTGGTGCCTTCCGTGCTGGGGCTCAGATATACAAGGGCTCTGGAACCTTAGGACTCTTTCAAGGCCACTCAGCGACTCTCTTGCGTATTTTTCCTTATGCAGCCATCAAATTCTTAGCGTACGACGAAGCGCGTCATCTACATCCTGGTGCTTTTGCATTACCCTTCCTTCCATCAACGCCTTCGTAGTTCCTCATGCCGACTCGCGCGCAGGAAACAAACCTGCGTCGTTTCTCAGCGGGTGCTATATCTGGTGCATGGCTCGTAGTTGTCCCTTCCGACGCTTGTGCCGACTGACTGACCTCCATCACCATCAGGTGCCATCTCCGTCTTTTTCACCTATCCCCTCGAGCTACTGCGCGTGCGCATGGCATTCTATACCATCGACAGCACCGCATCCGAATACCCCGCCTGACCATCCTTTCTCCACACAGCGCGTTTCATCTACTCCGATTAACCCTAACCCTACAGCACCAATCAAACCGCGATCTATTCCACACCCTCCCACTCCTCAAGTTCTACCGGGGCTTCACAGTCAGCCTCGTCTGCATCGTCCCACATGCGGGTACAGGGTTCTTGACCTGGGACTACCCAGTGCGCGCCATGCTCGTCCCCATTTCGCCGGACGGGCGCCGTGGCGCAGACGTTCTCGTATCCGTTCGAGGTGGTGCACCGGCGCATGAAAATTGGCTGGCTGACGCAGCCTGGGCGGTGGTTGCGTTGGGGGGGGGACGGTGCGTGCTATATGGACGCGTGGTGGGCCGCGGGGGTTCTTCGTTGGATTGAACATTGGATACCCTAAGATCGTACCTATGAATGCGGTGAGCTTTGCGGTTTGGCAGGGCATGAAAAGGATGTTAGATGTTTAGACAACACGTTGGGAATAATTCACCCATATCCCGGAGGAGCATGTGACTAAGACGAAAGCCCGTCGACCGTAGCCGTTTACAGGGGTTTGGTACCACCGAGAACGCGTGCCCAGGTCCCTTATTAAAGGAGTCTAGGAGACAAGCTACTACACTGACCCTGGGAAAGTAATTGATCACCGGATTGCAGACAGAGTACACACTATAGCACACGTAGTCTACATCTGGAGGATAAGTTTGTATGGTGAATTATGACCATATTTTGGAGTTTTAGATTGTCCTAAAAAATCAGAAGGAACTGTGCTGTCGTTTGCCTGCAGCGAGCGTAACACAATGCGACATTGATCAATTTCTTTTTCCGCTTTTGGACAGTCCTCACTTCTCAGAACTCGAAACTCTCTTCTGACGTGTCGAATCCTTCCACAAACTATACAAACACCTCCCTACGCATCATGCCATACACATCCAACTCTCAATGAACATCTATTGTCTCTCTGAAAGCAGCTGGCCTGACTAATAGGGAGATTGCGGAAAAGGAGAACGTCTCACCTGGAACTGTATCCAACATCAACCGAGCATGGCGTAAAACTGGCAAGATCCACTCAATCAAACCCAAGATAGGTCGGCCACTCAAAATGTCCAATGAAGATGTTCATAAAGCAGTTGAAATGTTGTCAACATGCCGTGCAAAGAATGCCGCAGACCTTCAGCGGCTATTCTTCCCCCATTTCAGTGTGGATACAGTCCGAAAGGGACTAAAGAAAGGTGGTCTACATGCATATGTGCGTCGGTCCAAGCCCCTCCTAACGCGACAGCACATCCGAAAGCGACTGGACTGGGCAGAGAGACATTGCTATTGGGATGGGGAGGATTGGCGGGCAGTCATCTTTTCGGATGAGTCCAAATTTAATCTCTTTGGCTCAGATGGTCGAGAATGGTGTTGGAGGAAGCCAGGGGAAGCATGCGATTCAAGATACACGAAGAAGAAGCTGAAGCACGGCGGGGGCAATGTGATGGTGTGGGGGTGCGTCACTAGGTATGGGGTTGGGGAACTTCATCGCATCGAGGGCATCATGGATCGGTTTGCATACGTCAAAATCCTTCAGAAATCCCTCCTCTGCACCCTCGACAATCATAATCTCGACCGTGACACCATTTATTTCCAGCAGGACCTTGACCCGAAGCACAACTCAAACCATGCAAAGGGCTGGTTCAACCTAGAGGGCCTTGATGTGCTCCCCTGGAGCCCCAACTCACCTGATATGAACCTCATCGAGAACCTCTGGGACCATTTGGACCAAATGGTCCATGCCAGGAACCCCCTACCGACCAACCTTGACAACCTTTGGCTCGCTTTGAAGGAGGAGTGGGGGAAGATTGACCAGACTTTTATTGACAAGTTATACGACAGCATGCCCAACCGCGTTTGTGATTTGATGAAGGCAAAGGGTGGGGCAACCCGTTACTAGCATTTGGTGAGTTCCCTTCCCCTCGTTTGTGTTCTAGCATGGTATCTGATTGCCATTTCGAAAAGCCGCAAAAGAATTTGATCACCTCATTCGCTTGTTCCGTCTGTACACTACCACATTCCATCAATTTCGACACATCACGTCTTGTGTATATTCACTATATAATTGTACATCTTCTGAGCACATTTAAATGGGTGAGCTTGTCGTTCGCGTTGATGATCATCGGCTTCGTTATTTGGGGGCACGTGATCAATTACTTTTGCGTGGTCAGTGTAGGTTGTATGTATGTGTGGGTAGTAAGCCAGTGGCTGTGGCTTCGGGCTTCGCGGCCAGACCCAGGGACCGTAATGCTGTACATACATATTTCTTTTTGGAAAAATTTCCTTAACAGTATCACAATAGTCTAAGTCACGACACAGCATTGACGCCAGACCTCCGCCATGGCGGGGGTAATGACGCAATGGGGTTACTCGGACTTCCGAGCACCGTAAGCTGTTCCACCGCGGCCGATGCTGTGGCCGACCGTATATCATCAAGCATAGCGTGACTGCGATTCCTCAGCTTTCTCTCCTCATAGTCATGCAATTCAGAGTCGTCAACGACGAGGGTCCTTTGGACGAACAATACGTTCAGGATGCTTTCCACTCTTACCTCAAATCGTCACTTGCCCAAGCAAAAGCCGAGCGCTTGCTAGACGTCGAAGTCCTCAGCAGTGCCGAGGGGGACCTAATGATCACAGGTACGTCTCTTTCCCATTCCCTCGTCTCCTCATTCTCAATATCGTACTAGGGCCTGCACTATGCCTCTACTTCGCAGCACTACGCTGCACGTCCAACCCACCCTCTGTACCCCTCCCCCGCTCCAGCAGCAGCACCGAAAAGACCTCTCCACGACAGACGCTCTCACTCACCAACTGCCCCACCACTTTCATACCCTTCATGCGTCTCTGGTCCGAATGCGTACCTGCAATCCAGACTCTCGTGCCCGAACACCAACACGACCTAGCGCGCGTGATCTGCGGCCTCTCACCACTCCAGAGACCCACTCCCCCGCCTGTAGTCGCGCGCCTCTCAGCAGACCTACGCTCAATAGCAATAGAGATCAGCCAACGCCGCTCGTTCCAAGACCGCTATGCGAGCGACTTACAAGCCGCACTGGACGTCGGCGAACCAGGCACAGTAAAGGCGTCTTTCGTTCCCCCGCCACAATACTCGCCCTCCCCGTCTAACCTGTCACCCCGGGAAAAACCATCACGCCGCGCTACTCCATCTCCGAAACCACCGCACTCAGCGACGATTGCGGGACCGACGAGCCCTGCTATAGAACTAATCCGCGAAACGCTCTACGCGGCACTAGCAGATGTGCTAGCGAGCTCGCCGCGCTTGCACGCACAACTGACGCGCGACCCACCACGCGCATATTACGGCTCCGTAGCGCTCGCCATCCTCGCCGTCTGTGCGCGTTCCGTAGCTGCGGACGGCGCAGACGAAGGTGCGGTGTGGTTGGTACGCGGGCGGCGGTTGACAGTCGCCGAGTGTCCTGCGCCGCTACGTCCGTTGATGCGCGAGTTCGTCGCGATTGGTATGGAGGCTGCGCGGATTGAGGAGGAAGATACGGAGGTTGCCATCGCGCGCGTGGGAGAGGGCCGCGCGGTGCCGGTTCCGCGGCTTGAGCGTGCGAGGATGTTGTTGGAAAGAGGGGCGGGGTATGATGTGCTGGAGAGGGAGAGGGATATGGGCGGACGGAGGAGCGCGGAGGGTCGTGCGGTCGCTTTTGCGAATAGAGTTAATGCGCTCGCCCTCGGCATGACGCGGCTGCCGGAGTTTAGGGAGCGACAAGCGGAGGTGTTTAGGGTGCTTGCTGCTGTTGGAGGTGGACATTCGTCGTGAAAAGATCGTCGTCGATCGACACGACATCTGTTCTTTAATTTATTCGTTGTTGTTCTGTACTGCAGTACTGTGTATGTTATTTTCGTGTATTTTCGTGTATCACCTCAGTTCTAGCGTTTACCGTGAAGCGCCTCGAATGAAAGTACCCACACTGTCAACAAAAATAAACTTACTTCATATTGTCGGCTCCATACATCAAGCTATCAAGCTATCAATATATCAAGTTCTAGCTCAGGAACATTGTTTCTTCTTCCATTCCAATTATTTCGAAGTGTGGTGCTACATCTTCATGGGATCCGATTCGTGGATCCGATCCGTAGGTTGGCAGTGCGGCGCACAGTCCAATGTGATACATGTGATGAATGGTCCATCTAGATTGAATAATTGAACTGAAGTAACTTATCAACTGCTTGCAATGGTTCGTTATTCTTGCCCATTCATAGTGTTTTTTCAGAGTGGCTATTAGGGGACTAATAAATGGAAAGCCGCGGAATTCTTCAACAAGATGGCCCAATTCAGAATTTCAGGTCTTTACGGTAGGCCAGGGGATCATCAATATGGATTTCGCTGTAATTCGGATGTCGCTGTAACTAAGTTAGTACTACTGGTCGAATTTACCACAGATATGGTCAAACAAACCTGTGATAAATGACATCTGTCAACTGGATCAACATCAGAATTAACTTGGAGTGAAGGCAGTCTTCATTTTCTTCAGAAGGACCAACTTGAAAGCGAGTGGCTATCATCACTGAAGTTCCCGATAAGCTGTGCAGCATTTACAAGATATAGCACGTCTTCGATCGCTCTTGTGCCAGTGCACACCCACTTGTATCTGAGCCCTAATCCACTATCATGGCTACCAGACAACAACCTTCACCCCAGAGTACAGGCGACGTTACCTCAGCTCCAGAAAAACCTACGTATAGTGACTCTTCTGGGGGCATTTTTTCCTTGTACATCGACAAAGCAAAACATTTTGACAAGGAAAAAGCGGATAATTGGGATGGATATGCAAATGGGATCCTCCTCTTTGTACGCTCCTACTCCTCTCCCAATCTCCATGGATGTTCCTTGCTTACTGCCCTTCGCTTTCCAGTCAGGAATATTCTCCTCCACCGTGGCTACTTTTATTGCTATGAGCTACCCGAACTTGCAGCAAGATCCCGCTGCCATCCAGTCCCTTCTCGCACAGATATCCCAACAGCTTGCCGATGCGACCACCAATGGTAGCAGTACTAACATTGCCAGCCCATCTACCCAAATTCCCTTCGTTCCTCCCTTCCCGGTAGTATTTTATCAACTCAGTCTGGTTCCTCAGCCTTGCGCTCACCCTCACATGCGCGCTTATCGCCACGCTTATGCAACAATGGAGCCGCAGGTACCTCCGGATGGTTCAACGGAAACGTGCACCCCATCTGAGCGCCCACATCAGACGGTATTTTGTGCAGGGCGCAAAGACGTTCGGTATTGATGCGCTTGCCGAGGTGCTGCCCGCCCTTCTTCTAACATCCGTGGGGTTGTTCTTTGCCGGGCTTGTCGTCTTTGCCTTTCGCGCCAGCCATGTCGTCGCCTACTTTTACCCTCGCAGTCGTCGCATTCTGCGGCCTCTCATACGTCATTCTCTCTCTACTTCCACTCATATTTCCCAACTGTCCTTATCAGACGCCGGCGACGTCCCTGATATGGTACGGTACCCAAGTGATCCTATTACTCTTCTCCTATGCAGCCCATCATTGCGCAAAGGGATTGTACAAACTGGAAACATTACGTGGTGCAGTTACCGATCAAACGGTCAAGTCGATCCAGCGATGGCATGAGACCAAAGATAGGTGCCTCAAGAATCTCAAGGAGGGAATGTTTTTAACATTCGGGAGATCTGCGGCCAAGATCACCTCGATGAACATATACCGAGAGGTGCTCGAGTGGACGCTCGACTGGCTCAACGAGGACCGCGAGCTGGAGGAGTTTGTTTCAGGGATACCTGGCCTCCGTGAATCTGAGGCGCTCATAGACTGGCAGTACGACGGCACTGACCCTCGGTGCACTATTCGAGCCATGCTCGCGGCCTTACCTGGACCCCAAAACTTCCACGCGCCGCTCCCGTGGACCATCATCCGTCTCGCACAGCGGGCAATGACGAGTAGCCCTTCGAAGCCCATCCCGCGGCAAAGAATCAAGGTGTGCCTGAAGGCTCTCTACTGCATCCCTGGCGCGATTCGTGACCTGCTTGCTCCATACTCTGGCAAGAAAATATATTGCCTAGAAATCCTACCGCTCCTGAGCTCCATCGAGTCGCTGGAGGTCATTGGCGAGCTTTGGGATGATCAGAGAGACGACATCGCGATTTCCGTCCGGTGCGCTGCGGCCGTGATCTATTCGTTCATGATTACCCCACCACGTACTACGCTAGATAAATTTTTACCATCCAACGTCCCATTCATCGGGGACATCCCAGAGAGCAAAGGGTTCTTGTCAAAGCGACTCGCAGGAGTTCACCCTAGCTCGAGTCATCCTGATCCAGACGCTGACCTTCATAGTGACAATGCGCGACTGCAGAATCTCGGGCGGTTCCTAGAGGACATCAAAGTGATACTCCCATACATAGACATGGTCTCGTGGGCTACAAACGGCGACAGCGTACAATCAATCTGTCAGGAGCGCCGTGTTCTCTTCAATGCACGGAAGACGGAGGAATTCCGTGCTGGCAAAGGTGTCTTCGAGCAGCACGGCCACCGCGAGTCGCCCGTGTTCGTTCCCGCTGCGCAACAGGACCTAATCACACTCACGCTCGAGATACTCACACGGGATTCATGCGCGGGTGCGACGCATTCCGAGGCGCTTACACCGAGCTCCTTGAAGAAGTGGCACGTGCTCAGCTGGACCCACAGACTCCAGATCAGTCGCTTGTACAGTCTTTCGCCTGGCCTTTGTCACAGTCACTGCCACAGTCTTTGGGAGCATCTCTGCCATCGTCCCCGACGCAGGTTCCAGAAGAACCATCCCAGTCCGAGTCACTGGCACAGCCGACAGCACGGGCGTTGACACGGCCCCCACTCTTTTTTACGCATTCGCTGTGGTCACCACTTCACCAGTCCGAGTGGCAGAAGTCGCCACGGGCCCTACTACAGCGTTTATTGCCGAAGCGGTCACAGTCGCTACCACTGGCACAAGAGCCTACGCTCGCGGCATCGTCATCGGCGCATGTGGAAGGCGTCGAGATGGGCCGGATGTCTAGACGCGTGCCGCAACAGGTCACGGTTGAGGAATGCGTTGGCATTCTCCCGCAGACAGAGGGCCAAACGATGGTGCACTATTGTCCCCATCCTTTCCCTTTTGCATCCGCTAATACCGTTATTCCACAGGCCGCATCAGCAGGCCCCTCCAGACTCTCCCGCGTGTCTTCTTTGGTGACGCCATCGTCATCCTTACGGCGTGCGGCGGATCCCGGAGACCGCAGCCTTTCGGAGTCGGCAGACGTGCTTGTATAAGTCAGTGCGGTGACGTGACGGCGTGCCCAAGTCTTACACTGGGTTTGACTGACCGCAATCACATGTGTACAGTACGACAGACAATGTTCATGCGTGACTTCGTTGACCTTCGTTGACGGAATTCATTTGAAAACGTAGATATAACATTGTAACGGAAGCGCTACTACATAAAGTCCTGCTCCCACCTAAAAACGTATTTCAAAACTAAACAAAACAAAATCCCACTACTTTTCTTCGTTCGAGGTGGTGCGCTGGCGCATGCAAATTGGCGGGCCGACTCAGCCTGGGCAGTGGTTGCGTTGGGGAGAGACGGTGCGTGCTATATGGACACGTGGTGAGCCGCAGGGACAGGGGTTCTTCGTTGGATTGGGCATTGGATGCCTGAAGATCGTGCCTATGAATGCGGTGAGCTTTGCGGTTTGGGAGGGCATGAATGGATATTAGATTTTTGATTTAAATAAATAAATAAATCCATTATCGTGCACCTGCTGTATCACGCGGTGCCAGCGCTGAGTACTCTCACGATCAAACTTTGACCATCAAACTTTGACCACACTGCCAAGAGAAGCGCGTGTTGTCGGATCTTATCTGGACCGGCCTTTCATAGCTTCATTTACCCATCCGCGGTAAAGGGACGAAAGAATCATACCACTGTAGCTGTCTGTCAATTTGACAGATTTAATGCATGGCAGAGTGCTTGGTGCAACGGATAAATCCGCGTTCGCAATCTATGCTCAGGCTGGTGTACCCCCCACTTGGAACCTTCGCCGCGTTGACTCCACTCCTACCTAGCACCACCCGCCATCATGGAACCTGCTACCGAAAGGCCCACGTATAGCGACTCCTCTGGGGCCATCTTCTCGATGTATACTACCCGGGCACAGAAGTTTGACGAGGAAGATGTGGAAAACTGGAAGGGAGGTGCAGATAGCATCCTTGTTTTCGTAGGCATCACTTTGCCATACCTCTAAGATCGTTTTATAAACCTCCTTTTGCCCTCCAGACGGGCCTATTCTCCTCCACAGTGGCCACGTTCATCTCTGTCAGCTACCAGAACTTGCAGCAAGATCCGAATCTCACTACTCAGTCTCTCCTCGCACAGATATCTCAACAACTTTCCAATTCCACCATTGGTAGTACCGGAAGTAGCCCAACATCCATTCAAAGCTCCTTCGTCCCTCCCGCATCAGCGGTATTTGTCAACTCGGTCTGGTTCCTCAGCCTCGTACTTAGTCTCACGTGTGCGCTTATGGCCACGCTCTTGCAACAATGGGCACGCAGGTACTTCCAGATGATTCAAAGGCACAACGCACCCCACGTCCGTGCTCATATCAGAGAATATTTTGCGCAAGGCGCGCGCACGTTCCGCATCTCTGCCTTTGTCGAGCTGCTACCCTCCCTTCTTCTCGTCTCCGTGCTCCTGTTCTTCGCAGGGCTCATTGTCTTTGCCTTCAGCGCGAATCACATCGTCGCGTATTCGGCCCTCGCAATCGTGGCATCGTGCTTCCTCTCTTACATCGTTCTCACACTGATCCCCATCATCCACCACAATTGTCCCTACCAGACGCCTCTGACGACGCCTTTTTGGTTCTGTACTCAAGCAATCTCATTCTCCCTCTTCTCCGTTGCACATTATGGCGCGAAGGAATTGCACAAACTGAGAAAACTGCGCGATGTCGTTACGAAGAATATGGTCAAGTCGTTACAGGACTTGCAAAACGGCAAGGCCAAGTATTTGTCCGAAGGCATGATGTGCACGTTCGAGAACTCGGCCAAACGCTTCTCGATGGACACATACAGATCCGCGCTGCGCTGGATGCTTGACCAGCTTGTGGATGACCTCGAGTTAGAAGAATTTGTGGCGGAGATCCCCGAGCTGTATAACTCCGAGGCCCTTGTTCCACGCAACGGAAATGATGACTCGCAGAATACAATTCGCGCTGTCCTCGCGGTTTTACCTGGACCGACGAGCTTTGACGCGCCGCTACCGTGGAGCATCATCCAACTCGCACAACGGGCACTTGCAAGTGGTATCCAGGAATCTACTCGGCGGAGAAGAACCCGGGCTAGCCTGAGAGCTCTCTATCACATCCCTGGTGCGATCCGTGACCTCCTTTCTCCGTATGCTTCTAGCGATCTCTATTGCCTGGCGATTTTACCTCTCCTGAATACCCAAGAATCGCTGGAGATCATTGATGAGTTGTGGGACACTCCCAATGACGATGTTGCACTGTCCGTACGGTGCACCGCAGCCGTGATCGCCGATTTCATGATCTACCCTCCCCGGCGCAAGCTGGCCTACTTCTTGGCTCCCCATGTTCCGTTGATAGGGGATGGAGGAGTGGGCAAGCTGTTCCTGTTAAAGAGACTCCGCCGCATCGGCAACATCGCTCCCTCCTATGACCTGAACAGTGACGACGCGCGGGTAATGAACCGCACGATCTTCCTCGGGGATGCAATCGGGTGGCAGACATCCGAGCCTGAGATCCTGGTTCACCAGCAGCGCTGCAAACTCTTCGATGCGCGACATTCGTCAGGATACTGTGTCGGCTTGGGCACGTTCGACCAACATGGCGACCGCGCGTCGCCTTCGTTCGTTCCCGCCGCTCAGCAGGATCTCATTGATCTTACGATCGAGATTCTCACCCGGGATCAAGTCGCAGACGCAATACCGTTGCATCGCGAGGAGCTTCACGGCGCGAGTGCAGTAATAGTAGATATGGCGCAGGATGATGAAGTACCACAGTTTTTGCTACAGTCGCTGGCAGAGTCGCTTGAACCGTCTCTAGCACCGTCGCGACTAACATCGCTGACTTCGTCGCAGTCGAGGTCGCTTACTTCGTTACTAGCACCGTCGCAGTCACAATCGCGGTCTCCGCACCTGGCACAATCGCTAGCACAATCGCTGCTACAGTGGATTGCACCATCGCTGGACCCGCCTCGGTCACAGTCGCTGGCACAGTCACTGGAGCTGTTACTAGCACCGTCATTGTCACCTTCTCTGCTGCAGTCACTGGCGCCGTCGCCGTCGCAGTCCTTGACACAGTGGCTAGCTCAATGGCTGGAACCGTCCTTTCCTCCATCGCGATCACAGTCTCCCGCACAATGGCTGGCCCAGTTGCTGGCGCCGTCGCTGGCACCTTTGCAGTCACAGTGGCTCGCAAGGTCGCTAGAACAGCTACCAGCACCGTCACTGGCGCAATCGCGGGCACGATCACAGGCACAATTACTCGAACAGTCACTCGCACAGTTTGTGGCAGGGATAATGGCACTATCTCTCGCAGTGCTGGGAGCTGCCTGGCGAGCAGAACCTCGTGTCCAGTCCCTGGCAGTGTCGTGGGTCCACTCTTTATCACAGTTGCTACTAAAATTGCTGGAAGAGTTGTTGGAACAACTTCCGGCATCCTCCCCGGCACGGATACAGATCATGTTGCAGTCGCTGGAACGGGCACAGGTGGACGTGGCGGACGATATTGACATGGTCGCGCGCACGCTGCAAATGGGCGCAGAAGGCCTTCAGCTGCAGATAAACGACGCACCGATGACACGCGATAGTCCTTTATATTTCACCCCCACGCGGCAGGGCACTATGTCAGACGCGACGGTGACGGTAGTCGGTGGGGATAGTGCGCTAGTATTTCTGGCACCTGCCAGATCTACCCGTCGGCCGACACCTTCGCCGACTGAGTCGGCTCCCTCCCGCTTGCACTCTTTGGCATCGCCGTTGCCAGTGGAACACGCGACCACCTCTACGGACGGCCATTCGAATTTGCCGAGTGAGATTATGTGATGTGCTCTCAAAGGTCACTTCTAAGAGTCACAATTTCCTATTAATCTTCCGATTTCCCAAGCTAACCATAGGCTACCCTTTGTATGACTTGACCTACATCTGACATCATAGTCTTCTACCCTTAGCGTTACTTTACCGCTCCTTTTTTTTTTCTCTTGAATCCAATTTTATTTCCCTTGTACAACATTGGTACAGTGGTGGTTGTCACGGTTGTGAGCCCGGCGCGAATGCATAGTGGTGCCGTCCCATGGTGTTTGCCATGGTGGGGAAGGTGGGGAAGGTACACTAGTAGAGATGGCGAGCTTACCATACATTGTTACGCGATTTACAGATTCCGATAACCGCGAGAAAAACCCGTTACATCAGTTTCGACTTTCTTCAAATTCTCATCGATTTCTGGAATACCGAACACCACAGTTGCATCTTTTCTTTGTGAATACAGTATGGTCGACTTCGAATCTTTCGCGCGTCTCACAATTGCAATTTCAGCAATTGCACTCCTTTGCTTCTGATCCTCGACACTCCTATGGGAGGGAGCGTAGGTTCTGTAGTGTTGGACCAGTTCGATGTCAATGCCCACGGGCATTGACAGTTGCTCCACTTTTATCCGGTGAAGATTGCGTTTTGCATGCTGGCATGTCATACGATACTAGCCTGTCCCATCCTGCTGCGTTGAGTCTCTCCACGTCCGTATGCATATCTTACCGGGCGAAGGGCTTTTGGATGACCGATGACCTCTTTGCCGAATGACTCTCGTAGGAAAGGGTCCACGTCTCAGCCCGTGTATTTCTGCTGAAGACCCTTCAAGTTGGAGAAGGGTACGACGTCCGGGTAGTGTACGCCACTGGGTGTGGCGTAGAGCGGACGGCATTGCGGTCCTGTGTTTGGGAATTGGCGCATTCAAGCAAGCGCTCACAAGCGCTCTTTGCCGTTCGTCATTCAACTTCTGATACCCTATCTGAGTAAAGGTGACCTCTAATGCATAATGCGACACTTTTTCTCCGAGTCATGCAGTCGAGTCTCGCGAGCTTGCCCACCAAGTTACACACGTGCCAGTGCATCAAGACGTGCCGCGTGCGTAGTAACTTACTAACCTTGTTATTACAGATTGCCTCGACTCGGAAGATGCATCATGCACTGGCAAGCAAATGTGAAACCCACTGCAAAGACACCAAGAGTATAGTTCTTGGTGTAGTAGTACTACTCAATAGTGGCTGTTTTTTCAGCTCAGAACTCCGAGTCAGGTTGGCCTATGCCTGTGCCAGTTGCTTTTTCGCAGTCTCCCCGTACCCTTGTTTGGACATCACATTCAGTCTCCTCCCGCCCACAGTCATGACGATATGTACAGTATCACGCGGTGCCAGCGCTGAGTCTTTTTCAGAATGGAAAAGCACCGCGCTGTCGCTGTCAAAACTTTGACCACACCCTGTTAGCAGAACGAGATACTCGAGTATAATTCATGTTGTTCCCACTGCATTCTGGCATCTAGAAGACTTGGTAACACTGGCTTCGATTAGAATCATTTTGAAGAGAGAGGCTCAAGGGTGAGCGCTGTGAGCTCCTCAAGCATCTTATCAAGGATGGGTAGTGCAGCGCGAATGATGTGCCGGGTATAGTCAAATGTGTTAACACTGATAATTTGTGATAAATTATCCATCTGACTACTATACTAGGGGATTACAGTAGGCAGGATTGGAACCAACTAAGAGGATCGGGCATTCACAATCTTCAAGCTTTAATCGACAACCCAGTCAACAATGTTGGGGTCATGGTCCCACTGGCACTCGCAAAACAAATTCAAGTAACCCAAACTACCAGATACATCGATCGGGACATAAAACATAATAAGACTCGGAGGCGCACTCATGACCATGGACCTAAAGCTTCCGCCTATAGCAAGCCCCACGTGTTGCTGAGAAGATCACACCACCCAATGACGCAGACATGAAGGGTCCAAGTCTCGGAACGGCGAGGCAAAATTAGCATCCGGAATTCCACCCAATATTCAACCTCACTTTGGCACAACAGGCCCAGCACTTGACACGATGCTGAGCTGCTTATAAGAGTGGGAAGGTGGCATGGAGGAACTTGTGATGTCGAGGAGACATGAAACACACATGTCCACACGCACAAAGTGCAGTACCGCATAGCTTTCTGTATCTGTGCCCTAATGTTCAGAAAAATGGAATCGAAAAAAAGAAGATAACCGCTGGGGTGATGTACCAACTTGAAAATCGGGAGGAGCATTATCATTATTATAATGACATGTAAGGATTATCGGGTGGTTGCAGTCACGATTATAACGGGGCTTATACAGTAAGTATTACTACAATTAGTTTAATTAGTAAAATGTCCATCTTGCTTTGCCACACAATTTCAATATTTCAATCGTTGATCCCATTGATGCCGATCTCATCTAGTCTTGCTCGTCGTTTATTCATCATAGGAACAAGAACCAAAGAACCATATCAGCTGTCAAGTTGACAGCCTTGAGGCCTGCGCAGAGCGCTTGGCAGAAATGTATATATCCGTGCTAAAATTTGCGATTGCTTGTGAGTTCCCCTCCCACGACTTAGAGAGTTCCCAACATTTCCAGCATGTTTTCCCCGCAACAACCTCCACCAGAAAATGTAGAGGACGATACCACCGCTCCCAATGAAACTACTTATAGCGACCCTTCTGGAGCCATCTTCTCCATGTATATTGTTCGTGCACTAAAGTTTGACCGCGAAAATGTGGAGAATTGGAAAGGGGGTGCAGATGGAATCCTCGTTTTTGTACGTTTCTGCACCGCCCAGACCATGATGACTGTCCTATACTTATGCACGCTTCTTTCCAGACTGGTCTTTTCTCTTCTACAGTGGCTACTTTTATCGCCATGAGCTACCCGAACTTGCAGCAAGATACCACCCAGTCCCTCCTCACACAGATATCCCAACAGCTTTCTAACGCCAATTCCAACGGTACTGTTAATGGCGCAAGTCTGTCAACCCAAAGTCCCTTCTCCCCACCCGCTTCGGTGGTATTTGTCAACTCTGTTTGGTTCCTCAGCCTCGTGCTCAGTCTCACCTGCGCGCTCATGGCTACACTTTTGCAACAATGGGCCCGCAGATACCTCCAGATAATTCAACGAAATCACGCACCTCACGTCCGTGCTCATATCCGAGAGTACTTTTCACTAGGCGCACGCAAGTTCCACATCTTCGGCCTCGTTGAGGTGCTTCCTTCCCTCCTTCTCGTATCTGTCCTCCTGTTCTTTGTCGGACTCGTCGTTTTCGCATTTCCCGCCAATCACATTGTCGCCTATATCACCCTCGCAATCGTCGGATTGTGCTTCCTCTCCTATATTTTACTCACCGGAATGCCATTCATCTATCCGGACTGTCCCTATTACACGCCATTGACTTCAGTCCTTCGGTTCTCCACTCAAATAATTGGACTCACCTTCACTTGGGTCCTCTGTCATGGTGCAAAGTATTTGCACGAACACTTGGGGGTCTCGTCGGCGAGAGCAGAGTCAAATTATACCGTGACAAACATAATATTATGGTCAAGTCCTCGTCGGAAGACGTGGTCTCCAAGCTTGCAAAGTCGGCTAAAATCATTTCCGTGGATATTTACAAAAAAGCTCTTGTATGGACGCTTCACCAACTCGATCAGGACCACGAATTAGAGGAATTTGTCGCCGGGATCCCAGGTCTGTATGAGTCCAAAGCCTTCACCACGCGCGACAATAGCGATGTCAAGCGCAATATTCGCCCCGTACTTGCAGTCTTGCCCGGACCAACGGGTTCTCATGAGCCGCTCCCTTGGAGTATCATCCGGCTTGCACAGCGAGCGATCGAGAGCAAACTCGCAAAACCCATCCAGCAGAAAAGAACAAAGACCTGCTTGAGGACTCTCTACCACATCCCTGGGGCTATTCGTGACATACTCGCATCGTACGCTGCGGGGAAGCACTATTGCCTTGAGATCTTACCGCTTCTGAACTCTCCGGAGTCGCTGGACATCATTGACGAATTGTGGGACACGCCCAATGACGATGTCGCGCTATCTGTTCGGTGTGCTGCGGCAGTGGTCGCCGCATTCATGATCACTCCACCGCGTCGTACACTTGACACTTTCGTAACTCCTATCTTCGATTTCATTGGGGATTCTATGACCGGCAAGCAGTTCCTGGCTAAGAGACTCCGTCTTGGCACCAACACGGACGGCGGCATCGCTCCTGAATACCACCCTAGCGACAGCGTGCGGCTGCAGAACATCGTGCACTTCCTTTCGGACATCAAGGACGCTCTACAGTACATGAATACCGAGTGGTGGGCGTCCGAGAATGCGGACTCGATCCGCCGGGAGCGTCGGGTGCTCCACGAGGCGCGTCATACGGAAGATTACCCCACTGCCCGCGGCACGTTGGATCAGCAAGGCGACCGGAGGGCGTCACCCGCGTTTGTACCTGCCGTGCAGCAAGACCTCATCACTCTCACCCTCGAGATCCTGGCGCGAGATCCTGTCGCGAATGCTGCGACTTCACAGCGCGGGGCATTCCGAGAGGTATGCATGCGGCTTGGGCAAGTGGCGACGACACAGGCACGGACACAGGCACGGTCCCAGATGCAAGCACAGACGCAAGTACCGCAGGACCCACGGTCTGTGTTCGAGACTTGGGCATCGGCACAGGTACAAGCTGCGGACAGCATCGAGATGGTCAGGCGTGCTTTGGAACCCGTCCTTCTGGGCCTTTCACTTCCGCAGAACGACACGCCGCACGCCAGTGAAGAATCTCCACTTCGGATGCCTGTGCCGCAGATTGTGTCACCCGTGCCCGGGGAGATGGCCAGTACTGATGATACGCCAGACCCGGCGCATGTTGGATATTCTCACAGGCGGCAACGTCCACGAGCCCAGGCTACTCTCCTCATTCCGCAATTTTCAATATCATCCTCAGCGGGACTTGCGACAGCCGCTGAGGAGATCCCTATGCGGAGTGCTCAAGTCCCCACCTCGGAGTAACGAAAATCTAGCTTGCACGCACGATGGTTACAGTTGTCCTTTCCTCCCTTCCTCCATTCTTTCTGAATGAACAGTACGAAGGATTCAGTATCACATACCGATTCTAGTACGCCATGTCATTAGCACACACTTTCCCCCTCTGTTACTGTATGACTCTCCTGACCGCTGCCAGAGAATGGGCGATACCCTATAAATTTCAGTTCGTGTACGTCGTGCAGACCTTAGCTTCGTGTGCTCTTTTGATGTCGCAGGCCAAGATGGTGCGTGATCAACCGCCAACTTGTTCTCACTTACTCAAGATTGTAGAATCACAACCATTTTTTTTATCTGATGACCGAAACTGAGTTGAAAAAGGTGATCATGAAATTAAAAAAAATTGAGGTGCTGCATGAGGATTGATATCGATATCAAGCTTGATATGATGAAGGGGCGATATTCGGGCGCTCTCTTTGAATTCCTCTCCTTTCTCCCACACCCACCATCTTCGACTCGAATAGCGCCATCTCATTCCCTGCTCCTTGGACCATAATCCGATTGCCGCAAGACCACGCACCTCTCAAAAACTCCAAGAACTCCTCGTCGTACTACACTTGTCTTGCGAGTTTGTTATCAGTGTGCACCTCGGGCCTCTACTCCAGGCTATTCCTCGATTCCCCCGCGCCTTTGGTATTGGTTAAATTCGAGAATTATGTGTGCTTGAGTGATGACCATGACTTAATACTCGCCCCAGCGGCGTCGTCTATTTGTTATAGGCCACGCTCGTGTTTACTCACTGTTACCATTATCCCTTTCTTCGTCGCGTCCATAATCGTTAGACAAGTTCGTCGCGATTGGTATGGAGGCTGCGCAGATTGAGGAGGTGGATACGGAGGCGGCTATCGCACGCGCTTAAGAGGGCCGCGTACTAGTGCCGGTGCCGCAGCTTGAGCGTGCAAGAATGTTGTTGGAGCGTGGGGCAAGGCATGAAATGGAGACGGATATGGGTGGAACTTGAAGGAGGAGAGCGGACGGCCGCGAGGTCGCGTTTGCGAATAGGGTTGATGCGCTCGGGCTCGGTACTATGATGTGTCTGCTGGAAATTATGGAGAAACAGGGAGCTAAGAGCGTAGTTCTCGGGGTACTTACTACTCTAGTAAGTTAGCAGCATATTTTTCAGCTCAGAACTGGATTGTGCCAGCACCAGTGCTGTTTCGTAGTCTCCCCTGGACCCTTGCTCGGACATCAAATTCAGTCTCAGCGCGCGCCCGCAGTCATGTCGGAATGAACGTGGCGTCCAGTAGTATCACGCGGTGCTAGCACTGGGCCCTCCCCACTGGCACGATTTTGAGCAACCACCGCGACCAAATTTTGACCTGTGTCTAATAACTACAGAATCGGAAACATAGTATTTTTCGCCTTCAAGCTTCAACGAGAGGCGCTCGAGGATGCGCCCTTCATGCGCCCTCACTGACATAAGGAAGACATAAATCTGATTAAGGTCTGATTCGATAGGCTGGTAATGCGGCGCAAATATGCACCAGGTATAGTCATATGTGATAAAACGCCCCACTGGATTTAATTGCTTTTATAATGGCTATTAGGGGATTACAGTGGGCAGGGATTGGACTTGTGATTAGGACATCATACTGCGATTACAGGAATGAGTGGTCCCACGCGAACAATTCATTCAAGCTACCTGTCACCTCAGGCTCGGTCAGGATAAAAACAAAGAACAAGAGGCGCACCCCCGACCACGTGCATAAAGCTGTGCTGATGCAAGCCCTACATTTCGCAACGAAGGCGTGGAATGATCCGAGCTAGGGTCCGAGTCTCAGAATGGCGAGGCCAAACCGCTAGCTGCCAAGGACGCGTCCGACTGGCATCCTACCTCAAGTTCCCCCCTCGCTTTGGCGCACATCTGCACCTCAGGTAGTTAATCCACTCAACTCTTGACGAATTGCAAAGCTGCGACTTTCAAGCTGCGACTCGGACTTTCCAGGAGTGGGGATTATGTTTGTATAGAAGGAAGGCCCGGAAACCGAAAAGTATGTTCAAGTTGTCGAGGATACATGGGATAAGAATAGCCACATAAAGGTGATACATGGTTTCTGTATCCCAAAATTCCAGGAAATGGAGGCCAAAGTGGGGCGGGACACTACTCGGCTTGGGCCACTGCAAAATGTTGACCTGTCAACATGTCCGAATCAATGCCGATCTTATCCTGCCACGTGATGGGATCAGAATGAAGAAACCATGTCAGCGCTGTCAGCTGTCAACTTGACACCACACCAGTGCAGAGCGCTTCGCACAATGTATAAGTCTGCGCTTGCGCAGGCTTGTGTGCTCCCACTCAGAACTGACGATTTTCCAACACTAAGTTACTATCATGTTTTCCCCGCAACACCCTCCATCGCAGATCGCAGGCGATAATGCCACCCGACCAAAGGAAACCAATTATAGTGACCCTTCTGGAGCGATATTCTCTATGTATATCACACGTGCACTAAAGTTCGACCACGAAAATGTGGAGACTTGGAAGGGAGGTGCAGACGGCATCCTCGTTTTTGTACGCTTCCTTACGCCCCAACCATAACTTTCCTCGTATGCTTACGAGCCCTCACCCTTTCCAGACTGGTCTTTTCTCTTCTACGGTGGCAACCTTCATTGCTATCAGTTACCCGACCTTGCAGCAAGATCCCAACGTCACCACCCAGTCCCTCCTCACACAGATATCTCAACAACTTTCCAACTTGAACGCCAACAGTACGAATGGCTCCAATCTCGGCGCAAGTCCGTCTACCCAAAATTCCTTCTCTCCGTCCGCTTCGGTGGTATTTGTCAACTCGGTCTGGTTCCTCAGCCTTGTGCTCAGTCTCACATGCGCCCTCATGGCTACACTCATGCAACAATGGGCCCGCAGATACCTCCAGATAATTCAACGGAATCACGCGCCTCATGTCCGTGCCCATATCCGAGAGTACTTTTCCCGAGGGGCGGGAAAATTCCGCATCTTCGGGGTCGTCGAGTTGCTTCCTTCCCTTCTTCTTGTCTCTGTCCTCCTCTTCTTCGCCGGACTCGTCGTTTTTGCCTTCCTCGCCAATCACACCGTCGCCTATATCACCCTCGTAATCGTCGGATTCTCCTTCCTCTCGTATATTGCCCTCACCTTAATGCCACTCATCTTTCAAGACTGTCCCTATTATACGCCCTTGACCTCAGTCCTTTGGTTCTCCTCTCAAATAATCGGACTCTCCTTTTCTTCGGCCCTCCATCGCTGTGCAAAACACCTGCACCAACGTTGGGGTACAGTCAGTGCGAAGACAGTCAAACTATTCCATCGCCAGCATAAGAACAAGGCCAAGTCCTGGTCGGAAGACGTGATCACAAAACTCGAGAACAGCGCTAAAAGCGTTTCTATGGACATATACAGAAAAGCGCTCGTATGGACGCTCCGCCAGCTCGATCAGGACCATGAGTTGGAGGAATTTGTCGCTGGGATTCCAGGTCTGTACGACTCCGACGCCTTTGCCACGCGCGACGATAGCGACGTACAACGTAACATTCGCCCAGTACTCGCGGTCTTACCTGGACCCACGAGTTCTCATGCATCGCTCCCTTGGAGTATCATCCGGATCGCACAGAGGGCCATTACGAGCAACCTCTCGAAACCCATACAGCAGCGAAGAACTCAGACCTGCTTGAGGGCACTTTACTTCATTCCTGGAGCGATTCGCGACGTACTCGCATCGTACGCTGCGGGGAAGCACTACTGCCTCGAGATATTACCGCTGCTGAACTCCCCGGAATCGCTAGAAATAATTGACGAGTTGTGGGACACACCTAATGACGACGTTGCGCTATCCGTTCGGTGTGCCGCGGCAGTGGTCACTGCATTCATGATCACCCCACCGCGTCGTACGCTTGACACTTTCGTAACTCCTATCTTCGGTTTCATCGGTAATGACATCATTGGCAAGCAGTTCCTAGCTAGGAGGTTCAGCGTTTGCTCCAACGCAAACGGCGGCATCGTTCCTGAATACTACCCTAGCGATAACGCGCGGCTGCAGAACATCGTGCGCTTCCTTACAGACATCAAGGACACTCTGCAATACATGAACACGCAATGGTGGACTTCTGAAAGTGCGGATTCGATCTGCCAGGAACGACTTGCACTTTTCGAAACGCGTCATACAGAAGAGTACCGCAATGGCCACGGTACATTTGATCAGCAAGGCAATCGGGCGTCTCCCACGTTCGTGCCTGCTGCGCAGCAGGACCTCATCACCCTCACTCTCGAAATCCTGGCGAGAGATCCTGTCGCTAATGCTGCGAGGTCGCACCGCGAAGCATTCCGTAACGTATGTATGGGGCTTGGGGAAGTGACGGCACAGGCGCAAGAACAGATGGATGTTTTATCAGAGTCACGGAAGGTGCTCGGGACAATTGCTTTACGACAGGTACGAGCTGCGGACAGTATCGGGGTGGTCAGGCGCGCGCTGGAACCCGTTCTTCTAGGCCTTTCGCTGCGGCAGAACTCCACGCCACGCGCTGGTGAAACACCTCTACCTCAGATGCCAATACCGCAGATTGTGTCATTTGTGCCCGAGGAGATGGCCAGTGCCAATGACACAGCCCATATCGGACATGCCCACAGGCAACAACTTCCACCAGTCCAGGCTCCTCTCCTCATTTCGCAATATTCAATGTCGTCTTCAGTGGGACTTGCGACAGCCGTTGCGGAGTTGGCAAATTCGCCTTTTTGGGGCGCCCAAGTTCCCGACGCGGAGTAGTAGCTAAAAGCTTGCTTGCACGCATGGCCCATGGTTACGGCTTACCTTTTCCCCTCCCCTTCATTGCCTTCTGAACGGATAGTACAAAGGACTCAGTATTACCATACTGATTCTACGCTCTGTCATAAGCACACGCTTTCTCCCACTGTTACTGTACGACTTTCTTTACTGCTGCGAACAAAATGCCTCAGACCACGCGTTCCCCTACGATTTTCGGTCGCGTACAAGCCGTAAACCCTAGTTTCGTGTGATTTTTAATGTCGCAGGCCAAGATAGCGCCTTGTCATCGTCAACATGCGTGGAATTGCGACTGATTTTTCATCTGATCAGAACCGGTTTGAAAAGGTATTTAGAACGTTAAAAAAATCAGGTGTTGTATGAGGATTGGCACTCAACCAACGATGTCAAGCTTGATACGATGGATAAGCAATATCCAGGCGAATTTCCCCCCTTTCCCTCACGTCCACGGATCAGACTCGAATCGCGCCATCTCATTAGATCTCATTCCCCACTCCTCGGACCATAGTTTGATTCCCACGGGACCTCACACTATTCGAGAACTTCGCGGAGGCCTCGTTGTGCACCTTTCTTGCGAGTTTGACACATATGTGGTCCATGCTTGCGTGGTGACGACTCGGAGGGGTTTAGACTTGAAGAGACGAGCGCTTTTTGACTGAGTGCCGCAGACTGACATATTGTAAATTTGATTGTAAACGAATGCTTATTGGTGATGGGCCTCGGGAACGAGCCGACTGGTGAGAGAGCTCAGCCGCTCTCGACGTTCAACGTCCAACGCCTGGACCGACCAATATGTATGATGCATACACTCACGGTCGCATGACCGGATGACCGGCGAAGGGTGCAGCTCTAGTGCCATCAGACTGTATCCGGTTTGGTCCTGCCACCGGTCTGAATCATACAGTAGCTGTCAACTTGACTTTGACGCTCGAAGCATAATTCAGAGCGCTTAGCATTATTAAATCCGTTTTCACAATCTCTCTTTGGATCTTGCATTGCACGCTCCCACTTTGCCGCCACCCCGCAACAAACTCCGTCACAGAACGCAGGCCATTATACCGCCGCTCCAATGGAAACTAGAAACTAATCGTAATGACCCTTCTGGAGCCATATTATCATTCGCAAGATCATTCGTGTACAAAAGTTGGAAGACGAAAAATATATACAGAACTGGAAGGGAGATGCACACGGCGTCCTGCTTTTGTACGTTTCTACTTCGCGTCCATGTCGTATCCCTACCAACCCGTTCTGTTGCGACGCCCGGTGACCAGTGACCACAACAATGAAGCGATGACATGGTACGTGCGCGGCACGCAGAGGCGCACTTGATAGCACAAGACTTCTTCGCCATTCGTGTGGAGGTAGCTATCTTCCGACGGTAACTTGTCCTATATTCGATGACTAACGATCGCCTGTGTCGAGGACGACTTGCGGCGGCGTATGCATGCGAGGACATTGTTCGGACGCTGCCAAGTCGGAGACTTGGGCATTGATGTGAGTTCTCCACGCGAGATTGTTTGCGCGCAGTACGTATCGCACTCAATATCCAACCTGCTTCCATAGGTTTTCGTACGATTGATAACCACCACTGTGCATAAAGGAATCAGTAATCGTCGTACCATCTGCGAGTGCAACACTATGACGCTCACAAGAATGTAAGGGTTGCACCAGACATATACGACCTCTTTGGATTCATGGCCAAGGGAATGTTATTGAACTCTCGCATGGTGGGCAAGCAGTCAGGATAAAATTCGTTAGTACGGTCCTTCTTCACAAGTTCGGAGATGAGTGTTGTGGCATCACCGACATGGTCGTCGAATGAGATCCTATCCCAGTCGAAAACGGAGAGCAGGATGGGGTGCGAAAGGTCGCTCTCGCGCACGTGGAAGACGAGCTGCTCATCCCAGGAAGGGTTTCGGTTGTGCCATTTGACTTGCGTGTATTTGATCTCTTCACCAATGGTCACTTTCACGTACGGGTCCATGTCCCAGCCAATGTGAGTCACTTGCGTTCTGGTCAGCGACGATATGGGATGTTGGAGGGCACAAAAAAAAAACTCACTAGTGGGCCAGTCAGGAAGGTCCTTTGCACCTGAGATCAGAAGTGCGACGATGCCAACGTAATCAACTTTGGGCGCCAATGGTGGGTTTGGCCAATGTGTGAGGGATGTTGCTGAAGTCGGAATGACTTGTTGAGTTAGGGGGGTGGAAAAAACTGTCTTTGATGCGCATATTCTTGTGAATTATTGTGGTTCAGTTGCACGTGAAGAAAGGGGGCCAACAAGAACGGGCTGAGAGGATGTAAGATCTCTGCCAAGTAACTCTGTTGTTTTAAAGCCATCATGCAGCGCACATGCAATGCCGTCAAACTACCACCGCCCCGTATGCCCGGGCACCACCGCCTTGATATATCAGTCCCAATCCGCTGTGTACCAGCTCTCTGGCTGTCCATCATAGTGATATCATACTGTGACAGATGGGAAAGTTTGTTTTAGTTCGGTTCGGAGCCAATGTTCGAACCGGACTTGTCGGTTCGGTTTTCCCGACCCCGAACCGAACGCGATCTTGTGGTACCACCATCGCATAGCTCTTACC
Source organism: Lactarius quietus (assembly GCA_015025155.1). NCBI lineage: Eukaryota > Fungi > Basidiomycota > Agaricomycetes > Russulales > Russulaceae > Lactarius > Lactarius quietus. The sequence continues at coordinate 17,864 of WITN01000365.1, read as the reverse complement.
CCAAAGTGCCCATAAGTACAAGATAGCCATATTAAAGCGTGGAGGCATGGTATGATGGAGGACAGATGGAGGACACCCCCCACGGTGCTGCCGGCGTAGCATGGATGGATGCCAGTGGGATAGGGAATTTTTGGGCCTAGCGTACTCCAGCTTCGTGACACCTAAGTGTACACCTTAAAGCAGGTAACCAATGGTGGAGATGCGGCAGACAGCCGGCAGTCAAAAAAGGTATTGACAAGCGGCAATGGCAATGGCATAGCAGCAAAAGGCCGGTAGCAGGATGCGTGCCGCGAGCACTGACATCAAACCACAATTGCAACAGCAACTGGCAATGGCAAATGGTTAATCCTAACTGGTTATAGAAATGGCAACGGCAGTGGAAAATGGCAAACAACAAATGGCAACTGGCAATGGCAAACGGTAAAACAGTGAAATGGTATCGGGTCTCGACTATCAACTGCCGATAGCGGGGTGCATGTGGACTGTGGTAGTAGTCAATATTGAGTGGCAAGGTGTCACGAATGGTGACAAGTGAATATTGAAAGGTAGACAGCGAATAGCAGGCTTACTTCACTTTTCCGTTTTCCGTGTCCTATCGCTGCCCTCCTCAAGAGTCATCCATATTCCCGATTACCATTGGTAGCCGGTTCTGCTTCGGTGCTCCAAGAACTGGCAGAGTGCCACAGTTGGGTTTTTCGATGACACGTGGCACGTTTCCGAAGGATGGTTCTTGCAAAGGTCTCGGAAAGGAATGCCCTTAGAGGTTGGATAACTGGCTACTATTCTCGAAAAGAAAGTGTTTTGGTTCTTCGAACCAGTCGAGGATTCAGGTGGACAGGTTGCCCGGTCTAAGCCTAGTCTTCGCGCGAATGGACCAAGCGGCACGTGCTCATTCTTTTCTCCCGTGCCACCACCTGCCTTCCCTGCCATACATCCGGTTCAAAGAATCGGAACCCTTTTTTTCTTAGAAAACTACTAGAACAGCACCAGAATACAGTTCTTTCTACTCCCTCAAAATCTGCTTGTTTTCCAACCATGCAATGTATCACCGAAGATCCCACGCGTGCTATCTGCCTGAGCTTTGAGGATCCGGGATGGGAATTCCTTAGACTGTCCATGGTCAATGCTCACCCAGGGCCCCAGCCCCTGACCACAGAGGAAGCAACGCAGCAATTAAAAGAAGCTTGGACACATGAAAATGCGATAAAGGTCGGCCTGTGGGAAACCCAGGTTCAGCAGGACCTCGCAATGCAACTCGAACGTGACAGGGTTGCTAACGAATTAGAAAGAGCCCAGCATGAAATAGAGGCCGAGGAGCGGTGCCAAGAGGCTGAATGGAAGAAGCCCAAATTCAATTCCTTCGACTCAGGGCTATTCGTAGAAAAGTGGATCGAGCCAAGGCCTGCCTCGTATGCCCTGCACAAGCTAGACAATCTGGAGTACATCGAGCTTGACTACTTCACAGAGAAGGGGTGCAGGCAAGCCGGAATCCAGGCAGTGAGAACGTTCAATAGCAACGTGCTTGCTCTCACTCAGCCTGAAGGCACGATCGCCCTCCACCCTATGTCTGCCATAAAACCCTCCGGCAACGTCAGAGGCGATGAAGAACTCAGCTGGGACGAGATGCTAGATGCCAAAAACATCATGCTGCATTTCATGAACAAATCCGGGGTGTGGCTGCGCCCCCATTCAGAATCCATCATGTCCTTTTATTTTAATTTGGAGTTACACCCCCAAAAGCTACAGCTTAACGGCAGACGTTGTTACGGTTATGGTCTGACTTAGACCTTCCACGCGATGGCGAATAACGTGACTTAGCGAAGCGTGTCAACACACGGAGGTGTGACTAATTCCACGACTCCTGAAAGAGTCGTCCTAAGGGAGCGATGACAGAGACGGGAGGAAGAGAACCCCGACTAGATTGGTTGAGAACACAAGAGAGTCAAGCTGACGACCACATCAGTCGTCAGCTACCTTATAACCGATTCCTGACTGTACGCCTTCATCAGCGATACAGCCACTACTACTACTGCTGAGTGATCGTCCACTAATGCTAACACCACAACTACTACTACATCAGTCATCGTACAGTAATCCTCGGTCATCGTACAGTAATCAGTATCAGTAATCCACATCGTAAGAAATGAGTAAGACGACAGCCATAAGTCATCAAGCAGAAGTAAGCGTCCCCTAGATCATGTCCCATCGCTTATGGGTTAGGTCAGCTACGTGGTATGACCTGGGACGTAACATCACCCCCTTCACAAGGGTGAGCGCCCACGCTCAACGACCCAATTGGTCACCGCAGTTAGTCCGACGTCTGTTTCATGCTCATCGCGTACCCTCCTGAGAGCATGAGCCCGCCCTAACCTTGTTGCTGAGTGTCGCGCTCGATCACTGTGGACGTAGATGTCGTCCTCGAGCTTCTTGATGGTGGCCTCGAGTTCCGCGATGACTTCCATGGAGGAGCGGTAGCGTCTCACTTCGGCTCGGAGAGATATATCTCCGAGCCTAGCGAGGGCTTCGTCTACCTGCCGCTTGCCACGGAAGTCAGCGCGGAAGTATTGTAGTTGACTTCGGTTATACTCAGCTGGTGGGCCCATATCTCTGCAGGGTTCCGCATGAATTTCGGCGCGGTATATCGGTGAGTTCCTCCCCATCGTCCCAAAAACCTCCGGGTTATCAAGCATCCGGACCCGCACGTACTTTGCGGGGATGCGACGCCCGTCGTGTTCTATCACCATTGGCACCCAGTTCATCCCGTTGTTGAGGGTGAACCCTCCGGGAGTAGGCGATATGGCACGGAGAGGGATCCTCGTGCCATACGCTCGGCGCGTGTCGATCGGTGAGGTGTCTCGGGCTTCTGCGTATGACGGGAGGCCCCGCTCCGCATAACCCCGCTTGGCCGTTGGTCCGTAGACAACAGCAGTTGGAGGTGGTCGGACCGACTCATCGTCGGTTTCGCTGGCAGCGACGCGGACTTGGAAAGGTACAGGTGCGGGAGTACAGTGGCAGTAAGCAATGGGGTTATCGCACCGGGTACAGATGACGTTGGCGTCATGGTAGGAGTCGTTGCTCTCGTCGTCGTCGTCTTCATCGTCGTCGCCGCTGAGGTAGTCGACGGCGGTGGTAGAGGTGTTTGCGGTGGAGGGCTGGCGGATGCCTCCCTCATCAGCATCTGAATCCTCATTCTCCGCTCCGCGGCCATCCTCTTCACCACTTGATCCTGTCTCCATGACGTCATCACCTCCTTCAAGAGGGAGTAGTCCTCCCTCCTCTTCTTCCACTCGTCCGCTGGCTGGTGTAGGGAATCGCCGGCGCGCTTCAGCGAGGTCCCGCTCTTGCTGCTCTCGCTCGTCTCTGTCTTGCGCGGCGACTGCTCGCACTTCTGCCATAGCTGAGCAGAAGGGGTCGTCGACGTTATTGTTGTTGTCGTAGGTGTCGAGGGCGTCGATGTGGGGGAAGGCGACCTCGTCAAGGGAGATAATGGAGAGGGGCACATTGGTCATGTTATGAAGAGGTTTGGTGGGTGATGGGTCGACCGGTCTTGTCGAGGCTGCTTTTATGTGAATTTCAGCCTTCGGGTTTAGTCGTGCGAACTTCCTTATCTCTGCCTCCGCGTGGACGTCGTCCCACGGGACCCACTGGTTTTCCGAGTCCGCGTATCCCTTCCATTTGATGAGATACTGAAGCTTGCGCCCTCGCCCCGACCTCCTGGAGTCTAGGACTTTTTCGACCTCGTATTCTTCCACGCCTTCAACCAACTCCGGTGGTGGGCGTAGGTAATTTGCGCCGTGCATGCGTGTTTCTTTGTAAGGCGTAAGCAGGTCTGTATGAAATACGTCATGGATTCGCCACTGCGGAGGCAACTTGAGCCGGTAATTCACAGGGGACATCACCTGCACTACTTCAAATGGCCCCTGTCTCCTGGGCGCAAGTTTGGGCGTTGGCTGATTGGTTCGTAGATTACGCCCATCTAACCATACTTGGTCTCCTAGAGCGTATCTGGGGGTGTCTTTGTGCTTGATCCATGACCTTTGGGCTTTGATCATGTTTTCCTGCGCGCTCCGTCGAGCTTCTTTCAATTGTTCTATTCTCGTGGATACACTGGGCAGGTTGATTGTCCCTGGCGCCCATTTATCTCTAGGATGATACCCCATCAGCGTGAAAAACGGGGTTTGTTTCGTGGTGCTGCTTATCATGTTGTTGTGGGCAAATTCTGCGAGGGCAGTTGCGCGGCCCAATTGTCCTGTTTCTCGTTAGTCCACAATCGTAGGTATTGTTCCAGCCACTGATTGGAACGTTCTGATTGTCCGTCCGTTCTTGGGTGATAAGCGGTTGATATATTTTGCTGAATTTGGAGGACTCGGCACAATTCCCTCATGAACTTCGCTGCGAATCGAGGGTCTCGATCGCTGATGATCTTGCTAGGTAGGCCGAATCGTGGAAGTACCTTCTGAGCGTAGAGTTTTGCAGTATCCTCGCCTGACATCGATTCTTGACAAGGGATGAATATTGACGCCTTCGAGCAGTCATGATCGGTAATGGTAAGTATTGAATCGTACCCATCTGATGGAGGCAATTTGGTTATGAAGTCCACTGCAATGACTTCGAAGGGAGTGGCCTCGGGTCATGGGTATATAGGAGCGAGTGGTGCCTTTGTCGGTCGCGTATTGACCTTGTGTCTTTGACATTCGGCGCAGCCTGTTACATAATCAGTGACGTCTTTCTTCATCTGAGGCCACCAGTAGTATCGGGCTAGTAGTTCGAATGTTTTGTTTATTCCTGGGTGACCGGCCGTCCGCGTGTCATGATGTTGTTTGATGATCTCCCTCAGATCATCCTCTTTGCGACTTGTAACGACAACTTTTCCATCTTTGAGCCATATGCCCTCGATCTTCTTGAGTTCATAAGGGCTGGCCCACCGCTCGATTTGCTTTGCGCACTGCTCTATTATTGGTGACACGCTTTCAGTTGCTCGTACGAAAACGTGGTTCGGGAGGACAGTGACTTGGTCGTTGTCTTTTTCTCCCGTATCGTAGTCTGGCCTCCTTGATAGTGCATCTGCTCGACCATTAGCTCTTCCTTTGAGATGGTGTATCTCAATGTTGTATTCTTCTAGTTCGAGCACTTCTCTTGCTACTCTTCGGCTGATCTTCTGTGGGTCTCGCCAGTACTGAAGGTTCATATGATCCGAAAACACTCTGACCTTGTGTGGCGATCCCACCAATAGATATCTCCAGTTCCGCAGTGCTTTTACGATGGCGAGCAGCTCGAGATTGTATATATCGTAGTTGCGCTCTGCTTCATTGAGTGTTGCGGAGTAGAATGCCACTGGGTGTTTCTTTCCGTCGTGGCCCCTTTGTGTTAGTACTGCTCCTACAGCAAACCCGGATGCGTCTACTTCTAAATCGTATTGGACTTCAGGATTTGGGTGCGCGAGGATTGGGTTGCTCGTAATACGGTTTTTAAGCGTTTGAAATGCCTGTTGTTGATCTGCGTCCCAACGCCATTCTACATCTTTTCTCGTCAGCGTATTCAATGGTCGTGCGATATTGGCAAATCCTCGGATAAAAGGGCGGTAAAAGTTGCAAAAACCCAAAAAACTGCGTACGTCCCTGACTTTTGTTGGTATGGGCCAGTCACGTACGCCTGTTACTTTTGCTGGATCCATGCGCGTCATCCCCTTTTCAAGGATTACCCCCAGGTAATCTATAGATGGGACATGAAAGGCGCATTTTGCTAGTTTGAAATAGAGGTCATGGTCCATCGCGGTTTGTAGGACTGCAGTTACTGCAGCGGTGTGGGCGTCGTCGGTTTTCTGTAGGGAGCCACAGTCGTTGGTGGCTATAGCAATGTCGTCCATATAGATTCGGATGTGTGTTCCTTTAAGGGCGAACGTCTCGATCACTGGTCTGTAGATGTCATTCATGAAAGCTTGGAAGGTTGCCGGTGAGTTGCAAAGTCCAAAGTACATGACCGTTGGTTCGAACAGTCCTCGGCGCGTTTTAAAGGCTGCTTTGTGTTCATCTCCCTCCTTGATTCGAATGTTATTGTAGCCTTGTCTGACGTCGAATTTTGAGAACATCACCGCTCCCCCAAGGTCTCTCATAAGATCTGTAATAAGAGGAAGGGGATATTGGTTTCGTACCGTCCATCGATTGATTGCTCTGTAATCTTGGACCGGTCTTAGTTTTCCGTCTTTCTTTTTGATGAAGAAGAAAGACGACGCATAGGGGGATTGCGATGGCCTGATATATCCCTTTTTGAATGCGTTATACCTTGGAAATAGGGTAGGACCCTTTTCCTCCTTTGTCGGGTCTGATGTCTTTGAGGGTGTCTTTGGAACGACTATTCTTCGTCCTTTTTCCACGACTTCTTCTAGCTGAGCGATAATCTTTTCTTTTTGCCTTGTAAGTAAATGTGCGAGCACATCTCGTCGACTACTTGGGTTGACGGTTTTGACGATGATAGGTAGGTGTGTCTTGTTTATTGTCCCCGTCCTCCAGTCGAATTGTGGTTCGTATGCGGCAAGCCAAGGGTATCCCAGCAGAAGGTCTTCTTTTCCTATGTCGGTGACTAGGAATCGCATTTCTTTTTCATTTCCTCCTACGTGGACGCGGAGGATCACATAGTGGGTAATGAGTCCTGCCTTATTGATTGAATCGTCGATATTGTATATCCTTTTTGGGGTTTCTAGGCGACGTGTTTTTATCCCCATTCTTTTGAGAAAGCGTGCGCTCACAAAGTTGTCAGTGGCACCTGAGTCCACCAATGCTTTTATGTCGGCCGTGTTGTAACGTGTGTCGAGATGAACTGGAACTCGCATAGATCGGTAGCGCGTAATATACACAGAGTTACAACGAAATGCCCTCACCCAGGCCGTCGGGTTCAGGCGTCTGAAAAATCCGTCCCCATCAATTTCTGTAAGATGAGGTCTTTCACATCATCCCCTTCGCTAGCCACCCCTCGAAGCCAATCTTCGGCTTTATCTTCGTCGGTTTGTGGTTTCTGTTCTGCACTTCTAATCTGCTGCGGTCGTCTCCCTTGTTTCGGTTGGCGACAGTCTCGGCTGATGTGCCCCAATTTGTTACAATTGTAGCATCGCACTTGACTGAAGTTGCGGACGCCGCGGTTTTCTCTCTGTCTCTGGAGATATCCTCCCCTTGGTGGAAACAGGGGTCGTGGATTATTGAGGACATCTTCTGCTCCTGCGACCCTTCCCCTGGTTCGATCTGCAGACGTGTCCATTGCGTCTGGGTGTGGTAGTGGGGCGAGCAATTTTGATAGTGCCCCCGCGTGATTTCGGTTAGAGCCCTTGAACATGTCAAGGTTTCCGCGCACCGTCTGCATATGTATCCATTTCTGTTGTCTTCTGAGGGCCGATGCCCTCCATTCTTCATAAGTCCTGGGGTCGTCATGTTGGTACATGGCTTCGTACAGCGTCCTTGGTAGCCCTTTTATGAAATATTTGAGGGTTTGTTCGGCGTTGATGTCGTATCCTGCGTATCGAACTAGTTGTTCGAATAGCGCAATATAATCATCAATCTTCCCCTCCTTCATTCGTATTCCTGCGTCGAGCTGGGCTTGAGCTCGTTCTTTGCTGAGCACGTCGGCAAATTGCCTTCTGAAGGCTTGTAGAATGTTATTCCACAGCCTATTGTCGAATTGACTGACACCTCTTGTTACTTCTCGAACGAGCCATTGACTTGCCGACATGACCCAGGCGTTAACTAGGTCTCCCTGCACATACGTGAGAAACAACATAGCTTTTTGATACTTATTTCTCATTGCCGTGTGACTGGCGTTTACCCCAGCGTAAACTTCCCATTGAAGGATGAAGCCTTCGACTTTGGATCGTTCCCCGCTGAAGGAGCTTGGAGGGTTTCCTATGAACTTGTCCGTAGTGTTTCCTCCTTGTGGTTGTCCTCCCGCTTGTGGCGGTCCTCCTCCTTGGGGTGGTTGTCCTCCTCCTCCTCCTTGCGGCGGTCCCCCTCCACCTCCTTGCGGCGGCGGGGCTTCGTATGGTCGTCTGTATGGATACCCTCGTATTTCTGCTCCTCGGTTGATTTGCTCGTGTTGCCGAGGGGGTGGATCGTCGTAATCGAAATCAAAACCCCCTGGTTGGTCCGGTTCATCAGGCCCCATGGCTCTTCGCGCGGCTTGTAGATCCGCTGGGTTCATGTCTACCACATGACCTGTTCGTTCGTCGATGACTAGTGGCGTTGGTTCCTCTATGAGGGTTTGAGTGGCCATTCGGATAGGGTCTGGAATATGTAACGTAGCTGTCTGCTGGATGATATTTTCCAGTGCTGGTTCTTCTTGAACGTAGATGTGTTCTGGTTCTTCAGCAATTGATGGTGTTGGTACCCTTTCACTTGTGTGGCTCGTGTCCGACCGTGCGGGTGTTCGGTGTTGGAGTTCTGGTGATATCGGCTCTTCGTATGTTTCTTCTGGGGTTCCGTCGATTCTTCCCTGTTCTTCGACGTCTCGTGCTTCTGTTAGTGGGATGTTACAGTTTAGGTCGTCTCCGGCTGGCCTGGCTGCTTCGAAGTATTCGTGGGTTCGGTTCCACCTGAGTTCTACCCAACAACACCTTCCGTGATGGAAGATGATGGGATGGAATCGCTGGGCTGTGGCTGCTTCGGCGTAGTAGCCGGTGTTGAAATGTTCTAGTGGTCCGCTTCGTCTGTCGTCGGGGACTGTCCTCCAGCGCACTCGATTGATAACGTATCTTGCGGGAGCGTCCCTTTCTCTTGAATTGATGACAAAGGGTTGGAAGTCCCAGCCGTCTTTTGTTGTGATTGACGCCACGGCGTGTGAGGGGAGCTTGACTCTAATGTTACGGTTATGGTCTGACTTAGACCTTCCACGCGATGGCGAATAACGTGACTTAGCGAAGCGTGTCAACACACGGAGGTGTGACTAATTCCACGAACTCCTGAAAGAGTCGTCCTAAGGGAGCGATGACAGAGACGGGAGGAAGAGAACCCCGACTAGATTGGTTGAGAACACAAGAGAGTCAAGCTGACGACCACATCAGTCGTCAGCTACCTTATAACCGATTCCTGACTGTACGCCTTCATCAGCGATACAGCCACTACTACTACTGCTGAGTGATCGTCCACTAATGCTAACACCACAACTACTACTACATCAGTCATCGTACAGTAATCCTCGGTCATCGTACAGTAATCAGTATCAGTAATCCACATCGTAAGAAATGAGTAAGACGACAGCCATAAGTCATCAAGCAGAAGTAAGCGTCCCCTAGATCATGTCCCATCGCTTATGGGTTAGGTCAGCTACGTGGTATGACCTGGGACGTAACAGACGTGCCCCGATACATTACCAGAGTCGCTGTCACGATTCCAACAATCGCTGGTTCGACTTGAACCCAAAGGCTTTCCTTTTATCACTTCTAAGCCAAGCGCACGGCTTGCAACTTAGGAAATACTTGAAAAGGGCGAATAACCACAGAAGGTCCCCTTATACGGCGTCACTTGAATATAACTCTTGACACAAGTGAATAATGAGAGAAGAATAGTCACAATGACCAATGACTCTGCTATAAGAATGCTTGACTATGCCTGAGAGGAATACAGGTGGAAGTTCAAGACAACTAAGCTATCGACTACTGGCGAAACCTGCCAACTACTTATAGTACTCCAAGACAGTTATTCTAACTGAGCTTGAACTATAGTAAACACGACTCATGACCTTATCTGCCAATGAGAATTGTCCATCAAGCCACAGGGGCTTATCATGAAACATACAGTACATGAGGCATACGGCCTCACATGAGTCAGAGATAAAGACAACCATATGACTCACAAATGACATCATAACACAAGATAACAAGATAACAACTGTCTCGGCGCAATACCAGCGCATCAGAATACCTTCCATCAGAATCGACCCATACTGGGAATTGTCCAGACCTTCGGCTATCGGGAATCCCGCATCCGACCTCATGCCTACCATGGTCTTCCATAACCTTCCATCCTTCGAGTCCCATGACTTATAGATTAGGTCAGATACATGCCATGACCCGGGACTAACATGTGACATAATCACGTGGTCTTCATCCGTCCTGCAGTAGAGGTGCCAGCACTGGAGGGCTCTGCATGAACTAGCATTCCACTCACAAGTTGGGCAATCCTCAATGCTTCTCCTTCTCCAATATAATCTTCTTCGTCTGTTTCTTGACTCCACACTAGAGCGCGTACCTGCTCTTCTTCGTCATACTCTGGATTCTTGCCTACCCATTTGTGTGCTTCTGGGTAATCTTGGCAATCTTTCCAATGTTCATGCATGCAACGGCGTGTCTTGACGTTATCCGAAGGCGAGACGATGTCAGATCGTGACAGTCGCGTCCAGCGTGAATGGTTTGATGCCCTCAAACGCAACCAAGGCTTCAATATTGAGTTGATTCAGGAAGACCTCCTGCATGCCATCGCGGACGAGCTCAATAACGCCATACGCGATAGCGAAAATGCAGTCCGCGACAGAGAAAATGCTGCCCGAGACAGGGAAATTGAACTCATGCGTTACATTCTTCAAATGGCCCAAAAGATCGTTTGCTAACTTTGTTTTTTCTCTCCCTCTCCCCTCTTTTACGTCTATTCCCGCCATTGTGTCTTTATTCTCAAAACTCCTACTCGCTGTGCTATAACCCGCTGCGCTATGACCTGCTGCGCTATGACCCGCTGCGCTATGACCCGCTGCGCTATGACCCGCTGCTCACCATTCCTGCTATATGCTATTTTCCTCTACACTATGTACCACGTGTCCCCGCTGCTCGCTGCTCGATACATGCTGTCCAACATCCACCATCACCTAACCGCGGTCTGTTCTTCGCTATTTGCTGTGCTTTCTGGCTGCTGCCCCTTTTACCTGCTACTCGCTGCCTCCCTCTCGCTGTCGGCCGTTCACCGAATACCCCATCTGCACGCTATCGCTGTACGCGGACGCTGCTTGCCGTATGCTACTCGCTGCCCCACTATGTGTGGTATCCTCCTCCACTACCCACCGCTGGCCACCAATGGTTTAATGCTCGCTGTTTGCTGTTCGCTATGGCTAACTGCTGCTTGCTGTCGCTATGCGCTCACTGCTGCCCGCCTGCTCCTCATGTGCGCTGATGTGATGTATTCCCATTTCTTTCTCGGCGCTCGCTGGGCAACATCTCTACCCACCCTCCGCCTCTCTGCTTGGCCACCCCCTGTATGCTATAAAGTTGCGTAGAGCCATTGGTGACTCTCGGTCCAATGGGAGGCGTCACCGTGCGCGGTCATGCTCACCACCATGCAACGAGTCCTACAGAAGGCAACGCCGCTCCCGCTCCCCATATCAGAACCAAGATATTCCCTCAGGTAGCTCGGAGGGGCGTGCGTGGGACAACGCTTGGTGTGGCAAGAAAACTAAGACGGAATTTTTTCAGTCCGGTGCAGGCCCGTGTGGGGGAGTCTGCGCCATCTGCCTCGGTCGCCACGAGCATTCATTCGCAAAGTGCGACACTTCCAGGCTATGGGATGGCTCCGCCAGTGCTGCCAGAAAGAACGAACAAGGGCGCATTCTCGCCCCGGACGGCCATGCCCTATGTTTCGACTGGCAGATCCCCAAGGGATGCCGCTCTGCAAATCACCCAGATCGCCACCACTGCTCAGGCTGCAGGAAGGGCGATCACGGAGCCCAGAACTGCCCTCGAGCAGAGAGTGTCTAATGTAACGTGCGAGGTGCACGTGAGCCTGACTTAGGCGATGCGAGGAACGTGGTGACTTAACCGAGTTGCAGTACTCAAGCATGAAGGCTGAGTGTCATCTCAACACATGAAGGCGGAGTCTTGCAGTGAGTCTCTGGCTTTTGAACGCTTGTGAGAACCACGATGTCACGAATGTGCCATCGCGGTCATGTGACATTCGACGCACGTGCAAGAGTGCGGTGCCTGCGAAGGCATGCAAACAATATCGTGCCGCGAGACATCGCGTGATAAGAATATGTTCGGGTATCACGTGACTGATGCGAGTTCCAGTCATGTGACCGGGTCGGGCTTATGCCCATGCCGGCTTATCAGAAGCCGAGGTCGTTCCAGGCCCTTATCTCAGGGTTCTGATGGATATTTCTGATGGACTAGCCACATTGAGTATATCTCTGATTGGGTGAGTCAGTATGACTCCTTATCCCTGATGGCCCTTAAGGCAGTTCGCCTCATGTTGTGGGGCCGTGGCGCATCATTGATGGACAGATGTTATTGGAGGATAAGTCGTATGCTTATCTCTCGTGTATTAGGGTTCGCCGGGAGCTCAGCTTGAAAGCCAGCTCCTGAGCAGTATATAGGTAGCAGCTTTGGGCAGTACGGCCCTTAGCTTTGTATTCTCATACCACCTCACGACTAGCATGGTTGGTCCCTGTTAATTGCATTGCTATCCATTCCTTGTCTGCTGTTCTTGTTGTTCCTTTGTGAACCTATCTATAGAGGCCTCATTATTTGGTCCTCTCTTGTCATCATTCGGCTATTCCAGGCGTCATTCGGAGTAGCGTCGACTCTCGTCGTACGACACGCATTCCGGTCTGCAGGTCAAGGCAAGACTGAAGGTAGCGTTGGGCCAAAACGTTACACACGAGACAATAGAGATTCGAGAAGTAACAAGAAAACCAAGCTATCAACTACACCAGTTGATAGCTTCCTTATAAGTCTCTGTTGGGGTCCGCCTTCATCAGCGAGACTGCCACTACAACTAATACTGTTAGTCGGCTGTGTAATTGTACAGTAACACCCTCAGTCATCGTACAGTAATGATCACAAATCATCCTCCTCTCCTTAGTAAGTATTCAGGAGCAACTCGTCATCCCGCTTACTATGATTCCAGTCCCGATCGTAACATCACCCCCTTCACAAGGGTGAGCGCCCTCGCTCCACAACCCAATTGGGCACCGTGGTCAGTCCAACGTCCGTCTCGTGCTCGTCCCTGATCCTCCTAATAGCATGGGCCTGCCCCAATAGCGCCGCAGAGTGTCGTGAGTGGTCTACATGGACGAAAATGTCGTCCTCAAGTTTCTTGATTGCCGCTTCTAACTCCTTAATGACCTTCTGGGACGCGTGGTAGCGCCTTACTTCGGCTGCAAGAGATATATCTCCCAGCCTAGCCAGGGCTTCGTCTACCTGTCGCCGTCCCCAGAAGTCAGCGCGGAGGTATTGTAGTTCTTCACAATTATACTCAGCTGTGGGTCCCATATCTCGACACGGCTCGGCATGTATATCTCCTCGGTAAATAGGCGAGTATCGCCCCATTGTTCCGAACACCTCTGGGTTGTCTAGCATCCTAACCTGCACATATCGTGCGGGGATGCGATGGCCCTCGTGTTCGATCACCATCGGCACCCAGTTCATCCCGTTGTTGAGGACGAACCCACTGGGGGTAGGCGATAGGGTACGGACAGGGCACCTCAGCGCATCCGCTCGGCGCATAGTGATGGGTGATGGGTCACATACTGGTTGGTAGGGGGGTAGGCCCCTTGCCTCGTATCCTTGCTCCGCAGTGGCCCCGTACACGACGGCAACTGGTGTTGGTGGTTTGGTGGTTTCATTGGTAATGATGGTGATGTCTTCGGCCAGTCGTGGGGGTATGTATTTGGGACTGCAGTGGCAGTAGTCGACGGGGTTGTCGCATCGGGTGCACACAACCCGAGCGTCGTGGTATGACCCGTCAGAGGAGTCATTGCTGTCATATCGGTCAACAGCGGTGGTGGATGTGAAGGCGGTGGAGGGCTGGAGGATACTTGCCTCATCAGCCGCTGTATCCTCGTCCGTCTCTCCTTCGCCATCATCCTCGTCACCTGATCCAGTTGCCACGAGGTCATCACCTCCTTCAACAACCCGTACTCCTTCCTCATCCTCCTCCACTCTTCCGCTTGCGGGTGTGGGGAATCGCCGGCGAGCCTCGGCCAGGTCCCGCTCTCGTTGTTCTCGTTTGTCTCGATCTTGCTCTGCGACGGCTCTGACATGTTCGATGGCAGAGCAGAATGGGTCGTCCACATTATTGATGGAGTCGTAGGTGAGGAGGTTGTTGACGTTGGGGATGTCATCAATGTTGATAATGGTGAGTGGGACATGAGACATTGTATGAGGGAGCGGTGATGTGGGTTGTTCTGTCAAGGCTGCTTTTAAGTGTATTTCCGCCTGCGGGTTATCACGTTTGAACTTCCTTATCTCTTCCTCCGCATGGACATCGTTCCATGGGACCCACTGATTATCCGAGTCCGCGTACCCCTTCCACTTGATTAGGTATTGGAGTTTGCGTCCTCTTCCATGTCTTCTTGAGTCTAGTACCTTTTTGACCTCATATTCTTCCACGCCCTCTATTAGTTCTGGCGGTGGGCGCTGGTAGTTTGTGCCATGAGTCACGGTTTCTTTGTAAGGTGTGAGGAGATCTGTGTGGAAGACATCATGGATGCTCCACTGCGTGGGAAGTTCGAGTCGGTAATTAACAGGAGACATCACCTGCACAATCTTAAAAGGTCCATGTGTCACGTCTGACATCGTCTTGTATCGTTGACTCAGAAGGCTAACGTGTTCTCGGTGTTTCGGAGTACTTACTAATTGGTTATGACTACGATAGTAAGTTCCAATTAGTCATGGACACTCACATGTCGCCGGTGCTTGGAAGTGCCGATGTTTCATGTATAATTAGAACAGATTATGACTCAGTACTAGGATAGTGGTACTAGGGTTTGGATTTCCAGCTGCGCTTTAAAGCCAGCGAGTAACTGTATATAAGTCTTTGTTTCATGACCATAGCTCTCCAGCTTGGTCTTCTCGGAATATCACCTCATCTTGTGTATACTAGTATCACGGATATTAAGTGGCTTCTACTCGTCTAAATCCTTGTGGATTATTATCCCTCATGATCATCTTCTATAACAACCCGCGTTGGTGTTGTCTGGCCATATTGCCAAAGTCGCTAAGTCATCCCATCTTGTTATGATCGGCACTGGATAGCCTGACTTAGGCCCTACACGTGATGACGATATAACGTGACTTAGCAAGACGTGTCAACACACGAAGGCATGACCTGTTCTAAGGACGCTTGATGTTACGTATCGCCCATGGCGGTCACGTGACACTCGCCGCGTTAGGACAAGGACGCGCACAGGCCGACGACGGCATGGAAGGGACACTAGAAGATCGCGTGGTGTAAGCCCAAAGGCTTGATGTTGGGACGGAATCCAGCGGGCCGAGGGTTGATCCCCTTTTGGAAGGTGTTCTGGATGGATCAGTCAGGGAGCGCTTGTACCTAGCGCCAAGAGTATGCTTACTGAGGCATTACTGATGCTGACTGAGGGACTTATTCAGGGACTTAGTAATGGCGGTAGTGCTTTGTCACTTACTTACTGATGCCTTACTCATGGACTCATGCGGACTCATATAGTTGTAGTCATCGCTGACAGCATTAGGCTGTTTCAGCAGTATATAAGTCGTAGCTAGGGACGGTAGAGTCCTTAGCTTGATATTCTCATAGCTACCTGCGGTCATAGGTAGTTCCCTGTTAATTGTCAAGCCAAACACTCCTTTCTTCTGCGTCGTGTGCCCTTAAGTGTGGCCTATCTATAGAGCCCTTTGTGGGGTCTCTCTTGTTCACTGTGCTAGTTGAGACGTCACCTCACTAGCGTCGGTTCTTGTCTACGTCACGTGTCCTGTACTGGTGGTCAAGACGGTACAGAAGGTTTCGTTAGGCGCTGCGCGAAAAGCCCTTTCGTTACACTTGAAAGCGCCTTCCTAAGAAGAATGACAAGAGGCGGGCGTAGAAAGGAACCCGACTAGATTCGAGGGTGTACAAGAGAGTCAAGCTGTTGACCACATCAGTCGACAGCTGCCTTATATCCTATCTTGACTGTTACGCTTTCTCAGTGATACAGCCACTACTACTAATGCTTGGTAACGTCCACTAATACTAACGCCACAACTACAGTCATCGTACAGTAATACTATCAGTAATCCACAACATGTTCATGAGTAAGATTTGGGAGCGACTCGTCATCCCGCTTACGAAGATCAATGCTGGCAAATCATGACACATCTTGTCACGTCCTACAAGTCGCCTAAGTCAGGCCAGCGTTAGGTGATAACGCTACATTAAGACCAAGCTATTTCATCGTGGTGTCGCAAGATACTACCGCAAGTCGTTGGACGACATTTGGAGAACCTGTACTCTGGTTCGCACAAAGAGGAGCACGAACGGTTCCACAACACTTCATCAAAGCTGCTGCGTGGACGGTCGTTGACGACATCGAAGGATATTACGCTAGAGACGGAAACGATGCTTTCCTCCACCCAGTTGAGTTCAACAACGATCATCTTTGCTGGGTAGAATTACAGTGGTTTGATAGGGCACGAGAGTGGGAAGGACGTCGAATTGCTCCCAGCTCTTACGGATTGGATATCCCCATAAACGAACTCACGCGATCAGAAGCGCAATCGCTAGGAGCAGTACTACCTCCATCCCCCACTACCATCCCTTCAGAACCAGAAGAAGGCGATCAAGTGCCAGAAGAACCAGAACCCATTACCATCCAAGAACCAGTGCCTATTGTTGATCAACTAGCAAGAGTCACCAAGCAATTACACATCAGTCCGGAGATGGCTACTCAAACTATCAATCCACATGCTGGAAGAACGTTCACACTTGACGAATTGGCTGATCTGCGTATCGCTGGATCAGATCGTCCAGATCCCCCAGACCAGGATCCTTTCCCAGGAAGAGGATTCCCATTACGCATACCACAAAATTGGAGGCTGCAAGAAACAGGACCACCAGGAGGGGGACCACCAGGAGGAGGATCACCAGGAGGAGGACCGCCAGGAGGAGCAATGGGCGGAATGCCAGGAGTACAAAGCGACAAGCTGTGGGGTAATGCCCCAAACATATTCACAGGAGATCGGTCCAAGGTAGAGGAATTCCTTCTCCAATGGGATCTATACGAAGGCATCAATGTCAACAATCCCATGATGGCAGTGCCATTTCAGAAAGCTATGTTGTTCCTTACCTACGTCCAAGGACCTCACATCACTGAATGGGTAGGATCCATCAGCGCATGGATGCGACTTCAGGTGCAGGTTAACCACATCAATCCTATAAATCAATGGTTATGGGACAGTGTCCTATTATCGTTCAAACAACAATTTCGCGACACGCTGCGGGAAGAGCGAGCACGAGCAGAGCTCAGAAAAGGGATTAAAATGGGAAATCAGGACATTGATGCGTATGTGGCTAAATTTGAAAACTTAGTTTGTCTCGCTGGCTATCGAGTAGATGAACCGCTGGTGGTCGAACTATTTGCCGAAGGCCTCCCTCGCAAGCTATATGAAACCGTATATACGTTGGACAAACCCCACACATATGAAGAATGGCGAAACAACAGCATTCAACGTCATGGAGAGTGGATCCATATGCAAAACAAGTTCAATCAGTTCAAAACACAAGGAACCCCCTCTCGATGGCCGAGAGCGTTTCAAAATCGCAATCCAAATGATCGCAATCCAAATGCTATGGATACCTCTGCAGATCGCACCAGGACGAGGGGAAGACTGGCCAATGCGGAACAAGTCTTGGAACAAGACAGAAGGGGTCAATGCCCTTCACAACAAATAAGAGGAGGAAACCCCCCATTTCAGCCAAGAGAAGGGTTTCTGAGAAGGCGGCAACCGCCTGACTTAAGGGAAGTCGTTTGCTACAATTGTCAAAAGAAGGGACACCTCAGTCGCAATTGCACACAGCCTCAACAACCCAGAATCAATGCAAGAAGTTCAGAAGTAGTGGATGACCGTAGTGAGGCAGGGGAAGATCTCCACATCGCTCAAATGGTGG